>CM039598.1:39702827-39971857 GCA_022457205.1 Saccharum spontaneum | reverse complement strand
TCCTTCACTAACAGGATGAGATGTTGTCAAGATCCGGGAGAAATCTGACGAAGTCAGCGTGAGACGAGCCCCCTCCCCGGATCGCCATGGCTGCCGTATCTTTGGCCGCCGCCGCCCTCTCTCTGAGCGCTCGCCCACCCTCTGATTCCATCACCCACAACCTTTGTCTCCATCTCATCCGCCGCCACCACCTCGCCGTCGTCGTATCCCTGCATCTCCACACCGAGCTTCATCTCCTGCACGATGAACATCTTGTTCATCTTCTGCTCCGCGTACATGGGCCAGCACAGGAGCGGCAGCCCCATCACGATGCCCTCCAGCGTCGAGTTCCATCTACAGTGCGTCATGAAAACGCCGGCCGCCCTGTGGCGCAGCTCATCCACCTGCAGCGCCCAGCACTTGACCACGAGGCCTCTGCCCTTTGTCCGCTCCAAGAACCCGTCTGGAAGGAGCACGCCGAGGTCTGGTTCTGGCAGCGTGTCGCGTCTGTATAGAGGAGGGATGGGTACGGGAGAATTAAATATAGAGGAGAGAATCTTGCTGACCAGAACGTAATGAGGATGAATATAGAGGTCCATAAGTGCGGATAGCCGCTATCCGCACTCATGGACCTCTATATTCATCCTCTATACGTCCTACTCAGCAAGATTCTCTCCTTAATATTTAACTCTTCCGCACCCATCCATCCTCTATATCATCCTCTATTCACTCTATCTACTGTGGGACCCACTTGTCACTTTATCTAAATATATCTATGTGTGATCTAGTTTTGAAGGATTTATTGAGACGAATTTAATGGTGCAATCAAAATTTAATTTGGATTTTTGGTTTGTGAGTTATAGCATTTTTTCTTTTGTTTAGCTAGTGGGGCCCACCACTACCCACTATAGAGTAAGCACTGTACCACTCTAAATATACAGTGAGAGAAAGAATAGAGTATTGTTTTAGAGTACCCAGTGCAGCAATTTTTACTCTATATTCATACTCTAAAGCTTTAGAGTATCCCTTTAAAGTACCCACTGCGGGTAGTCTAAGGCACGACACTATTTGGCACGACGTCCTAGCCGGCCATGTTATATCGTGTCCACCACTGCCGTAGGAATCATTTGCACGGGCGGCTTCAAACCTTTTACAGGGGCGATTTCGCCAGCCGCATCTACGACACCGTTGCTAGAAATACTCAATTTTTAGGGGCAGTTTACTATTTGACACTTTACGGCCGACCAGATTCAAATCCACAACTTCACATCGTGTAGTAGTCCTCTAGACACTAGATCTCACACTACCTTGTGTCTATTATAGATTTTCTTTCCTCACATATTTTGCTAAACCGAGTTTAAATTGATTGTTTGAGGTCCTAAACAAATTTAAATGAAAAGTTGTCAACTACAAAGTTGTATAACTTTTTGAGATCTACGACTTTCATTTTGGTAGTTTCTCCATTCGAGATCGTTTACAAAATTTGACAAATTCAAATATAATTTTCCTTGACAAAATGATTTCAAATGAAAAAGTTGTCAACTATAAAGTTGTTTTTCAAGATCTACAACTTTCATTTTGGTTGTTTCTCCATCCGAGGTTATTTGAAAAATTCAAAGTTTAAATTTAAGAAATTAAAATGTAGTTTTTTTGACAAAATGATCTCAAATGACAAACTTATCAACTACAAACATTTATAATTTTCGAGATATACAACTTTCATTTTGGTTGTTTCTCCATCCGAGGTCGTTTGAAAATTCAAATTTCAAATTTAAGAAATTCAAATGTAGTTTTTCTTGACAAGATGATCTCAAATGAAAAAGTTATCAATTACAAACTTCTATAACTTTTTAAGATCTACAACTTTTATTTTGGTCATCTTTTCATGTTACTTTGTTTGAACAATTTAAAATTTGAATTTTAAAAAATAAGTACTTCAAACAACATTTTCAACTAGTAAATGATTTCAGTTGAAAAAAATCATCAACAACAAAGTTGTAGAACTCAATAGGATCTACAACTTTTATTTAGGTCATTTTATTCATCTAACAAAGTGGTAGTACACATTGTTCACAAATTTATGTCTCTCTTATAGTTTATGAAACTATATGAGAGATATGTAAATTTGTGAATAATTTTACCATCACTTGCTTGAATGAAGAAATGACCAAAATAAAAGTTATAGATCTTGATGAATTCTACAACTTTGTTGTTCATGACTTTTTCATTTGAAACCATTTACTCCTTCAAAATATTGATTCAAGTTGCTATTTTTTTAAATCCAAATTTTGAATTGATAAAACTAAGTCACATGAAAAAATGACCAAAATAATAGTTGTAACAATACAATAAATTGATAGAACATAATTTTTTAAAAACTTAGAAAAAATTGCTCAAATTTGAAGTTAGTATGAGAGAGAAAGACTAGTTACAAGTTTTAGCTAGAGATTAAAAAGAGAAATCAGCATTCTTCAACAATTTAAAAATTGAATTTCTAATAGCCTTTAGAAACAGTAAATGATTTCAAATGGAAAAGTTGTAAACAACAATGTTCAATAACTTTTTGAGATCTACAACTTATATTTTGGTCATTTCTCCATCTGAGGTCAGCGTCTATTTGTAGTGTTGGTTCTATATTCAGCCACCTCTCCAAATCGGATTTGTAAGGACGGTTAGATATAGAGCTGCCCCTACAAATAGAGGGGCGGCTAATAACACTAGCCGTGGGAACCTAAAAAAGGAGGCGTCGCTACAAATCATTTTTTAGTCATGGTTGTCATGTCACAATTGTGGTCTGTTGGCGGTCTTTAACTTCTTTTATTAACCACCAACTATCACATAAAATGAACCAATATGGACACCAAACTTGGAATTAGGGATTAGAACTAACAATTTCCGCAAGTTTAGGTGTTTGATCGTTTGCAGGAGGGCATTCAAGGAATACATGGAAAATACATTCAAAATACGCAAAGAAACAAAGTGTAACATGGTAATGCGCAAAGCAAAAAGAGCCCAAAAGGAGAAAGCCCACTACCAAGCCAAATCAGGGCCTAGCCATGTGGAGAAAACGAGCCCAAACCCAAATCATACGATCTCCATTTGGTGTAAAACTTCACAGGTGCGGCCTAGACATCCTAGAAGCCCACCATATGAAGGCGGTGGTGATTGGAGCCATTCAAGGGGTGGCTGACCCATTGGGTCCCCTGACCCCCACCTGGCATTGTTCGGCCCAAACTTTGGTCGATTGGTTCTCACCGCCTCACCAACGTCGGTTGCATGGGTATTCATCAAGGGATTGGTCCGGAGGATGATGGTTTGCTCAAGATAAGAAGGCATGCAAGGAAGCACAACTCCACCCCATCTCGACCATCCATTTTATGACGGTTTGATCCAAGGGCTATGGTAGAGAGGCACATGAATCGCTAACATGGCGCATTGAGAGGCCTCCATCCCTCCTCTCAACCTATAAATAGCCCCTCACTCCCTCTCATTCAAGACACAACACACCTCAAGGAAAAGAGCTACACCACAAGAGCATCACTCCAAAGGGCTTAGTCCCTAGCTTGCTAGTAGACTTGGATAGGGAGAGATGTGAGGGAGAGTTCAGGGAAGCACCAGACTTGTCGATGTCTCCTTGCCTTTTACCTAAACGAGCACATGTGCTATACTTCGTCAGGTTCTCCTGCTAAGTGAGTGTTCGTGGTTCTTTTGGTTGTAAAGTCTTTTGATTAGTTAAGCTTTACTCTTACTTGTTTGCGGGTTCGTCGTCCGTCCCCGTGTAGTAGAGGGTCCTAATAAAGATGGATAACCCTGTGCATGCTAGAGTAGTAGTCAATAGCATAGACGTGGTGTCTAGGCTGGAGGCTACCTTCTTTTGCCTCATACTCCACGGTTGAGGGGTAGGCGGCAGGTGATGACAGCCCTGTCCATCCCTCATAATCCCCCACGTCTGGGTATGGCATAGAGCTACAGGCCGGCAATGCTTGGCAAACCAGTTGTTCTCTAGTGCCCAAAGTGAGCAAGTAGAAGTAGAGTTTATCTATCCATAGACCCTATAACCATAGGAATCCATCTCTACCCTATCCAACTTTACCTTTGTGTTGTCCTTAGACAAATTAGCTAGAAGAAGTACCTCCATACTTCTGGATGAAAGATACAATGGTAATTCCATGCACTTGCGAAATCTTTCTGTTCACGTTAAGAAATACCAACAAGCTTTCTGGTGTCATTGTCGGAGAACGGTTGCCATATTTTCTTCAAACCTTGTTCATCCTCGTATTTGTATCTTTTCTTTTAATAAAAAACACACAAAAAAATTTTCACCATGAAAACTACTCCTGTCCAATACCGGTTTGCTTCAAAGGGCGAGTTCTCTGAGCCACAACCAAAACCAAACTTTTCATCCGGCTGTGAACTTTGCCCTGGCTTAATAGCCATGGTTCGAGCACAACCCTTCTCAAGGCACTATAGTGAAAACCCCTGCCATCACCTGCACGAGTTCAAGGAGATGTGTTCGTGCCTGAACATCTCGGGCATGATACAGGAAACTCTAAAGTAGAAATTGTTTCCCTTCTCTCTCATAGGGAAGGCGAAGCAATGGTACACACATGCCGTAGAAAGTACGAATGGGGACTGGGATGAACTTAAAGGTAAGTTTCACCTTGCATTCTTCCCTATATCCCGTATCGACTCTCTACCAAGGGCAATCCTCGACTTTAAACAATGCAAGAAGGAGTCTATAGGAGCAGTCTAGGCCAGGTGTAACACCCCTCGGTGTTACCACATAAAACAACTCACTAAACTATTCATAAGCATCATGTTTATATGTTATTGCATGTGATTAATGGTGTAGATAAAGTTTTGTAACTTAAACTAATCAATAAAATGTTGAAATGAAAGGTAGTCCAATGTTGCATTGTATATCAAGTAAGGCTAAAAACCAAATTTTCATGAACAAAAATGCTATAGAACGTATATATGGCATATTAATAAATTTGGAAGTACACATTTTGTATGTGGCAATGCAACTTTTGTTTTAGCAAAATAATAATGTTAGCTAATATTTCTAATAGCTTGGAAATTGAACTTGGAGCCAAAATCAGCCTAGACATAGAATAATTTTCAACTCTGAAAATAGCATGACAATGCATTATTGGGGAATACATTCTGTGAAATTTAGTTAAGTAGTGATGTCATGTTTTAGCTTCTATAGATAGCCCTACGTGCCCTCTTGTGCGTAGTGAAGGTGGTTGGGTTTCAAATTCGATAGATTAGTTTTTACAAATGCTTTAATAATCATGCACGAACACATGCCTTGGCTGCCTGTCTTTGTGCGCACGGTCACCCCGTGCGGTGCGCCTGGCCCCGCTGCCGAGCTGGGTTGGCCGGGTTTACCTTGGCTTGGCCGTGGTTGGCCGCAGCCAGCCGCTGGCCCCACGCTGCCTAGCTGCCCCCCACGTCACGTATGGTGATGCGGCTGCTGCCACGGTCACCCCGCGTTGTGTCCTTGCCCGGCATAGTGCCATTGCCTCGCCATAATGGCACCGCACATGCACACTCCCCGATCGCCATGGCTCGTAGCGTCTGCGCGTGTGTCGCTCGGTAGTGTCGGTCGCGTCCCGCCAACCGGGGTCGCGTCGAGCCCTAATTCCTTCCTTTTCCCTCCCTGCCGCCATGACTATCTGAGCCGCAATATCAAATCGGCAGGGAGGAGCCATCTTGGTCCATTGCATCATGTGCACGACTCCGCCAGCAACCCACTCTGCCAGCTAGCCCTACCCCGCCTTGATGGGTGCCCAACCAAACTCCAATTTGGAGCTTTTCTCGCCGCCAGGCCAATAAGGCCGAGAGCCGCATAGGCCGAAGGCGACGGCCCCATGAAGTCGTAGAGCCAATCCACCTGCATCGCCAATTTTGCCTCAACTCCCTTGCCACCCTGCGCACCTCACCCGTACCATTACCGTCTCACCGAAGCTGCTGATGCGGCTGTGCCATCGTGGAGCACCACCGCAGCCCCCTCGGGTCGCATGCGGCCAGCCTTCTCTGCCACCCCCCGGCTTCTACGAACACTGCGGCCGAGCCTGGGGTAAGCTAAGGATGCTCACGCAATAGCTAGGTAGCCGTGCGGTGGCCTAGGGTGGCCGGACCGGCTGTGCCACCATCACAAGTGGCCGCTTGTCGTGGCCACCGCTTCCGAGAGCTTCGCTGCTCCCGTACCCACGCTTAGGTTAGGTGCTAGGTTTGTAGATGGAGGTCGGCCCGCTAGCTGGCCCGCTAGGAAACCCTAGATGGCCGGTGTGGCTAGCTAGTGCCGCCCGATGCTGCGCCAGCGAGCACGGAGGTGTCAGGTACATCCCCGATGAGAAGGTAGGTTTAAACAAGGGTCTTAGCGCAAAAGCGCTGACTATAGGAATATGGTGCTTGGTGGTCGTGGTATTCACAGTTACTGTAGGGGCCTTTCTGCAAGAACATGCTAGTGCGCGCGGGCTCCCACACGTGGGCTGCCTCGCATTTGTGGGCTGAGTCACACACTATGGGCCCCATTGGTGATTTCGCTTTCCCTTTTTAGTAAAAATTAGAAATAGCTTTGTATTTTATTTTGTGAGCTGAACTTTGATAATTGATATCAATTCATAGAGGTGTCCAAAAATTATTGAACAAATTTTGTTAGATTCCTAAAAATGTGATCTACCTATTGATGTAATTAGTTTAGGCTTATCTATGATGGTGCTGAGATATATTAAATCAATTGGAAGCGTTTAATATCATTATGATAATATTTGTAGGAATTATTGTGGCAAATCTGTGATAGCTTCAACTCTGAAATTTTTATGGTAGCTTCATGGTATTATTATGTGATTACTGTAAATTTTGCAGCCCTAGAGTAGGCTATTTACTAGGGTAGCTAAATATCCACTAAAACTTAACACGAATAAACATATAATATTGATATATAAACTTAAGCACTTGTTAGGTGAGTTTAATACTTGCTGCTAGAAATGATAGTTAGCTTAACATTTTGGTCATTAGGGCTAGCTCAATAGTTTAGCATGTGTTCTTATATTTTAAGAGTTGTTATTGCCTAATTTCTAAATTATTGCATCATCATCGCATGCATATAGAGAATGAGTTGGTGGAGTACGTGAGCCCCTGTTGATATTTCTTAGCGTCACAACCAAGAATAGAATTTGAATTCTATCCCAGCAATGGCGCCAAAAATACTTGTTGGTATTTATTAACTTGGCACATGTTCTAATAGTCACCTCTTAATTACCCACAACTCTAGCTTAATTGTGCCAGGTTGTCATCTCTAGTGATGGAGTTAAAAGTGACTATAGGCACTACCTAGTATTACTACTACTTAGCTATCTTATTACTTTATGTGACTAGAAAGAATATAAAGATAAGGATAGAAAGTAGCCGCACGCGTATAAATAATTATATCATTGTTGCATTTTACCTAGGAGTATTTCAGGGATCATTATTTATATTTTACCACTGGGATGGGATGGCTATAGGAATATGATAATCACTTGTACGTGCAATGGAGAGTTAACCATGTCTAATCCATCTATTCATAATAGGGATAAGTCATAAGACAAATGATAATGAATGATAAATGTCAATTCATAAATAGTGTAATCTACTCAGAGCACTCCCTTCTATAGCAATAACATGGTTTAGGTAGAAATAAAGGAATATTCCTATGTCATTCTTAATCATATGTCAGAGTATACTATGATTAGTGCAATTACACTTAGCTATCATGGCAAGAACACTTTATATCTACACACAAGGGACATTACTAAGGAAGATCAAGAACAAAGCAAGTCCTCCTTTGCAATTGAGTCCTACTTGTCCTATATTTGGGGAATGGACTACAAAGGACTCAACAGGAGTGTCACTTCCACGATCTACCACATGACTTGGAATATTGGGTGCATTCGCAGGTAAAACAACATATAAGCACCATGCTTACACAGTGTCGACCACTCACCCATGATATCAAAGAGTGAGCATTATACGATCTTATGCTTGAATATAAAGATATTCTAACTATACTAAGTATATAATCAAAGTAGACAATGAACAATATAACCGAGAACATAGATAATATATAGAGTAATGTCATATCTATTATAACTAGCAAGTAAATACAGAAAGATGCAAAAGAGAAGTTATAGAAGGATTTCCGAAGTCGCGCTCTTGACACGATCCGAAATCCAAGCGAAGCTTGCCTTTCTCTACTTCTAACCTATGTAGCTATGCTCTAGAATATGGACCTCTAAGAAAACTAGGGTTTCTAGCTCTGATGACTTGATCAAATGACTTGAATGCTTTAAACCCAGGGGGTACGGGCTGATTTATATAGGCCAGTGGGATCGACCAGAGCCCTCCGATCAAACCAACCTTTCAACGACGAAGATACAAACCCTAAGGCGGTAGAGAACCGACTTGTGGAGGAGGCTAACAGGTGGGACCCACTTGGGTCGCCCAACCTAGGTGGATTCCAGGTGGCCTCCCCCTTCAGCGAGTCACCTTCTCATGTCGTTTAGATCCTTCTTGTAACATTCCAGGTGTTTGGCTCCCACAAATTGCATTATTCATTTCATAAGCATGAGCATCATTCATCTCACCATGCATTTGTTTGCTTGAAACTTGTGTAGGCAATATTTTCACTTGTGCTTGTTTCATAATTGATTGCTTATGTAATATGGGTTGTGCAGCATGTAGATGCAACATGTGTTTTCCATACATTGAAACATGGCAATATTGTTAGTGTAACATGACAAGCTTGAGCTTTGCAACAAAGTCATGAAACATGTGCAACATGGTTTTGAGACAAAGGAAGTGACTTGATTGTTTTGTTTGTTTCAACATATGTGATTCTTAGAAGTTGGTGTAACAAATGTGTAAAGTGGTTAATTATGTTCTAATACACCTTAACTACACTTAGGGTAATTAGTGGAGCACTGTTCATGTTAACCAAAATGACTAATTTGCACTCTAGGTGAAGTTTGACCATGTGATGACCTATAGAGTGTTTTTGTTTGACTATTTAAAAAGTCTACCCTAGAGATATTGCATGGATGTGCACCCTTAAACAAAGTTGTAGCAAATTTATTAGGGAACAAAAGTTGTTTTAGGGTCATCTCATGAAAATGTCTGGAACATGCTCAAACAGGGCCCACAAGTCAGTTGAAGTGCTGTCCAACACTTAGAAATTTTTCTAAGTCTGAAAATGACGTTTACAGTTTCATGTTCCCACCTTTGGAGCATTGTAACTCTCAAACCCGGCAAAACCAGCTCGAGCTCCAATTGACAAAGTTGCAGTTCATATGTAGCTCTACCAGGGATGAAAACGAAAATGATAATATCCGATTTTTGGAAATCGTTTTCGAGTTTTTTCTAATTTTTAGGCCTAAACGGAAACGATAGCGGTAATCAAAAAAATAAAAATGATAATAGTAAAAATAATCAAAAAAGAAAGCGAAAATGATTTTATCCTTTTCCGATCGTTTTCAAAGATTCCCGTATTTAACCGGTAATTTACCGTCGGTAATTACCGATTCAAAGACCTTTAATTAATGAATCCTAATTTATTTATAGACTAATAAGACAAATATTTTTTTGGAAAGCAACCCATATGCACACACAAGTACATAAGGCAAATAATTTTTTTTGAAAGGAATTATCTATACGGAACTATTTCATTTGTATAACAAGAAGGCAATCAGCCAATCACCCAATCACTTGCTGCACCCGCTAGCCGCGAACGCGAAGGGACTTGAGCGGCGAGCGCCTGCACCTAACATGGTGTGAACTGTGCGACTTCAGCTTGTGATCTTGTCAATTGTGACTTTATTTATCATTGTCATATGAGATAGATCGAGCTATATGGATCTCCTCATGTTCTACAATTTGACATGTTTATCGTTTCTGATGATATCGTTCTCATAGATTCCGATCGTTATCAATGTATATTCTGATCGACTACTATCGTTTTCAAAATTATCGGAATATCGGTGCCGTATTCATTTCAGACAATATCATATCGATGTCACACCCCAAAATTTCTGATTTTGGGTTATGAATAGAAAATACTAAATAAAACAAATGGTTTAAATATTTGTTTAAGACTTGACAAGAGTAATTTAAGTTTTAGCAAATTTAGTATAGAAAATTATGATATTTCAAACTTTTCCAAATTAATTTAGTGGTTTCTTACCTGATGTAATGTTTGCTTGTTGCATGACTATGTGTTGTGATTGTGAAAAGTTTTAAAGCGTGTTTAGTATGTCTTTTATTAGTTATCCGTCTTGTCTCTGTCTTCTTCTACAATCAAATTTGCGCTTTCTCGGTCCTAATATTTTCATTCTGAGTTTCCCCAAAATCCTATTCTTCCACTCGAAATCACTCATTTCATTTCATCATCCATCAGGGTATCTCTGAAATATTCCCGGGAATTATTCGAGCTTTGTCGGGAACCTTTTCCTAATTTTTTTTTAGAGAATAATCTATTTTTTTAGATGCTCCAAATTATATTATCATGAGCTCCAAATATTTTATTTGGGTTCCTCATGTTCCATAATGTTTCTAGAAAATTCACTAGAATTTTCAGAGCTTTCGGAGTATTTTTTGCGGCTTAAATAATAATTCTAGACTTTTCTAGAATTATTTTATCCACCAAATTAATTAATTCCGAAAATAATAAATATCTCATTTTCCACCAAAGCCCGTATGCAATAATCCTAAATGCCCATTCATTTATTTACTAATGGGCTTTAATAATTAATTAGGCCTATTAGTAAAAATAGAGGGTGCAACGTCAATTAGCACCATATCACTAGTTGATATGGAGGTGGAGAGTTTTCCTCCCTATATATACGTACCTACCCCTGGGTAAAATACACCAAAACTACCATAAGAGGAGCTCCTAGTTTGGGAAATCTCTCGTGTAGTAAATTAGAATTTCTCCCTTCTTATCGCGAGCCGTCGCTCGTAGCTCCCTCCACCCCTCGCCGAAGTTCTGCATTTACAGCTTGCGTTCCGACGAACTTTCGTCGAAGGTTTGGCGAGCTTTTCTGACCACCTCGGATATCTCCAGCGAATTCCGTTTCCACTCCGAGGTTTGTCTCGTCATCCTCTTCACCGGCACACCTTTCGTTTCGCGAATCCGTCGTCCGTTCATCGATTCCCTAATACTTCTCTTTTATTCTGGCGAGGTACTTCCATGAACGATGCCATCTTCTTCTTCATTTCCGGCCACCTTGACCCCGTGTGCCATCATCGCAGCCTCACTCGCACGAGACCCAGGCCCCAGACCTGTGCCGCCCTTGGCAAGCCGCTGCGGCAGGAGGCGCTGCCGCCTTGTCACGCACAGGCGTGTGTACGTGTTGTTTCCCGCCAGTCATGTGCCCCGGTCGCAGACCCCAGGCCCAGTGCCGCGCTGCTGCAGGCCAGCACCCGGCGCCTCTCCAGTGGCCGAGCCCCTGCCCTTCTTCCCGCTGTGCACAAGCAGCAGGCCATATCATGGTCACGACGTCCGTACAGGCACTAGCGGTCTAAGGTGCAAGATGATGATATTTACAGAATTGCCATTGAAGTTTAAATGTCCGTTGTTTCTTCGTTCAAGCTCCGATTCGAGTCATTCAAGTCGTGTTAGATTTGTGTCGTCGCGCTCTACATAGTAATGCTAATGTTTGTCATGTCTTATAATTATGAATTTATCAATTTAAAACATAATTTGATTAGTATTAATTTAATAGCTTTTAATTAAAAGTGACAAAGGTTTATAATTCCGTTCTGTTGCTTTGTGATCGTGGTGATGTAAGCGACATATTAGCAACACTGCTTTTTTATGTCATGTGTTTTTCTATATATCACTAAATATTATATTGATTAATATGTTTGTACTAGCTTTATAATTAAAAGCAATTTAGACTATATAACCACAGTTTCATAAATAAATATTAATTTAATTCATGTTAACATGTGTATTTGTGATCATAATTTAGTTAGTATCAATGTTTTTCATGTCACTTGACCACAAATTTATTAACTTGAATGCTAATTAGATTAATATTTATTTAATAGCTTTCCAACTAAAAGCGATCCAAGTTTAACTCCGTTTTGGTTGTGGTACAGCTGTGCTGACTATAAG
The DNA here is from genome assembly GCA_022457205.1 of Saccharum spontaneum. Lineage (NCBI taxonomy): Eukaryota > Viridiplantae > Streptophyta > Magnoliopsida > Poales > Poaceae > Saccharum > Saccharum spontaneum. The sequence goes on along the minus strand of CM039598.1, from coordinate 39,959,715 downwards.
TTACATGTTAGTAGGAACTTCTAACATGTCTCACATCTCAAAATTTTGTAAGTTAAATATTAATTAGATTAATGATTACGTAAACTGGTTTCCAAATAAAAGCAACATAGGAGAGTATGGATCTTTTTATAATTACTTGCCAACTTAAATATTTTTTTTAAATTGTCTAGTTTAAACATGATTCGGATAAAGCCAGTTTAGAATGCAATTTCATTAATATTTATTCAATGCCTTTTTGAATGACAACTTAGGTTTACAATTTTGGTCTTACATAAACAAATGTTAACTTGAACGATAGCAATTTAAATATTTCTTTACTAGTTGTAACTTGGTTAGTACCAAAATTAATATCTCTTTATTAATTATAATTTGTTTCTATAATTCTAAAACTAGTTTAGATGCTCACTTGTTTACTTTCTTTTCATAAAAGAAATGTGTTTGCTTATATGTTTGTGAATAATATATGGCTAGATTTAACTTGGTATTTTAATAAATCGCGTCAGTCCTTTGTAATTAAGTATGAATGACTTATCTGATAGCAACTTGAATATGTTTTAAATTATGATTTGCTTAGCTCAAGCACGATATATATATCATAAACTCATCTTAGTGTTCACTGGGTACATTGTTTAGCAAGTTAAAGTTTAACTAGTATAAATGATGTCAAACTATGTATGAATAAATACGATCTGCTTCAACACGCATCATGTACAAATTGAATAGATGTTCTCATATGTTCTTTTATTTTGAAAGGTTAAAGTTTACTTTGATTGAATGATACATGCATGTTAATATTTAAAATATGATAATGACTAATCTGAATTTGTAGTTTCTCGTGATTTTATTTAACTAAAATATCCTCTAGTTGATTGTTTTCTTTTATAGCATAGAACTCCCATTGGTCGTTTCTTTTTAACGATAGTTTTATTATTGGCGTGACCGTAGTAGCTAGATCTCTTTTAGCACGCTGTTTTTAAGTTTTTACTTGATTGGTGTATTGTTCTTAGTCTACCTTATTTGCTTGTATGCGTGCTCGACTCGCTTGGTGCTTGCTATGAGTAGAAGAAACATAGTTCGTTAGCGCTGAAGACGGGAAGCTAAGGACCGACAAGTATAACAGAAGCTAAAGATCAGAGACAGAGGCTGAAGATTTCTCAATAGCTAACTTTGGAAGAAAGGCAAGTATAACATGGGATCATTCTTGTTGTCATACAGAGATTATAACTTAGCTATTGATATCTTGTTTCTTTGTCACCTATGGGATTTTGCATTGGATAGCTTTTGCTAGCACTGAACATAAGCTATGATCTTGTAATATGATTAATGGAATATGCAACAACACTAAAAGATGACTTTTTGATTACTATTTAAAGAGGGCTAGAGCACGGGGTTATTTTGGTGCTCTAGTTTTCTCTCCATAAGGACTCATTTGTGGATGAACGTCCGGGATTTACAGTACAACTGTGAGGGCTATATGGTTCTGGCTTTAGCTCAGTATGAAGACCTTTTCTAGCTTGTTAGAGGTTACCCTTGTGGCGCAAATGGGGAAAAGCAGGCTGTGGATCCCTGGGACTGGTTGTATCACACAGGCTGACTTCTAAAACCTAGCAGCCCTAACTTGTTAGATGAACCTTTGATAGGCTTCATAGTGTTTTCCTGCCTGCTCACCTTGGCAGTGTTTTGGGAGTCGCGATCCTGGGCAAATGGGTAATCACGACTCACAGTGAAAGTGTACACCTCTGCGCAGAGTTTAATAAACTGGTATACTAGTCGTGCTCACGGATACGAGTGGCCTTCGACCTTCACAGAATAGATGAACATTTATTGGTTTAATATGTGTTTTGCTATTCATTATTCATATTTACTTGATCATATGTTTATTGTGGGATTAATGAAATCTTGATGTTATTTATGTAATTAAATTTTGACAATTAAAAGCTAAGTGCAGTCAAACCAGTGTCTAGCCTTTTGAGCCTCATGAACCCTGTGTTATACTTGTTGAGTTCGACATGGACTCACTCTTGCTATTTCCACCACACTCCTGTGTGTAGTAAGGTGCTACTTAGAAGAAGAATGAAGGTGTAGTGGAGTTTTTCAGAAGTCTTTCAGAAGTGCTTGGCATATGGAGCCACCAGTCAGCCGTCCCTGAGAAAAATAGAGCCTGAAGTTTAGTCACCGTTCCGCGATACTCTGATTTATGTGTTAATATAGCTATGTATACGTTATATAATAACATTGTTTCTAATACTTTTTCATTCTGGCATATGTGTGGACTTCCTAGGCACACATATGATTAGCCTGGTTTTGTTCTTTAGAAAATCAGGTGCGACAGAGTGGTATCAGAGTGGTGTTGACTGTAGGACATATGCCAAGTAGCACTGGACGCATTTTAAAACTTATTTTACTATAAAACTATTTTGTGATCCCTTGATTCATTGATTTTGACTATTTCCTCTTCCTTGTCCTGTTGTATCCCCTCCTTGATAGCTTCCTTTGAGCTATTATTTCTTACTCCCTTAGATTTTGTTTTATATTATTTTTTTACACTAAAAGTTTTCTAATCTCATCTTGTTCTAAGTTTTGATGTTCTTCCATCATCCATAATCTTCCCTTAGGATGACCACCATTGTTGAAGAAGCACGTGTAGTACCGATGATGTGATTAGTGCTTTGTTTTGTCTGATGTGTGCTTGTATTGTTTGATGTGATGCCTGTGTGTCGTCTCTGTTCTTGTGTTTCAAAGGAGGCCCGAAATCCTCTTGAGAATTAGCTCAATCTATGTTAGAGTGGAGTAGTATCCTCTCTTGACCTACCTAACCTTCGATCAATCCTAATTCTTGTTGTCTTTTTCCTGTATCGTCCTTGCCTACTCTTGGATTCCATGCTTTCTCCTTTATCTTAACCCAACGAAGGATAAACATATAATGAACGCATCAATAGTAGCAAGTCTTCAAGAAAGAGATGTGTTCAATGACATCGCCAAGTGGAACAAGATCTTTGTTAAAGTGGGGTAGCATCTGCTCTCAACAACAGCAAGTCCTGAATATCTCAAGCGACGAGGCATGAAGAGGCATGAAGAACTAAAGATCAAACTTTGTCTTTCTTGTCACCTTTTGGCCATTCTCAATCCATGTCTTATATCTCATCAACACAAATCACAGAAGCATGAAGACTTGAAGATTAGCGTTATCTATCTCTCTAGTCTCTTTGAATCTCGTTCCTACTTTATCTTGTCTTTTCAGAACAGTCTATCTTCCTTAGCCTATACCTCTATTTTTGGACGCCCAAAGATCATGGATAAATTCTAGAAAATAGTAGACTTCAATATCTTTCTCTGACCGTAAGAACCACCCTAATATCTATTATGGTTTAGGATTTATGAAAACCACAAGGCGACGCATCTATGCTGTCAGCAACTTGGAATAGTTTCTGTTATGCACAGTTTTTGACTACTTTAACTGCAGAATCTAGAGAAGTGTTCTATAAGAAAGTTGTAGTAAATTTGATAAGCTTTCTAACGGTATAAGCTACAACATCATTGGATTCGTAACACTCGAGTTATAACTGTATTTCTGCACTGCCATTTTTCTGCTCGCGAGGAAGTGCAGGTTACTTGTTCTTGCATATGCTCATGAATCTCTTTGGGATGCTAGAAGGACACGATGGTAGTCATCACTCAGAAACAAATGCAAGCTATCCTTTGGTGTTCTCTAGTTGATCTCTTCTTAAGGGGGGTTTGCCAAACTAAAAACGATACAAGATGAAGGATTTATATGTTCTATTTCGTCACCTCGAAGCATCATCTATCTACATGGTTGTAAAGTCACTATCGAGCGCAGGTATCTTTTCATAGGGTTGGTAACTTGTTGGAACCATTGACAAGGATCGTAAGGGTCTAAAGGACACCTTTACAAAGTTGGTTTTGAGCTTGTGGCATCATCATTGGATAAGAATTGATCAGAGAAGAGTGAAGACTTGCAGATCAACTTTATTTTTCTCCCTAGTCTCTTTGAATCTCGGGACGAGATTCCTGTTAAGTGGGGTAGAATTGTCACACCCCAAAATTTCTGATTTTTGGGTTGTGAATAGAAAACACTAAATAAAACAAATGGTTTAAATATTTGTTGAAGACTTGACAAGAGTAATTTAAGTTTTAGCAAATTTAGTATAGAAATTTGTGGTATTTCAAACTTTTTCAAATTAATTTAGTGGTCTCTTGCCTGATGTAATGTTTGCTTGTTGCATGACTATGTGTTGTGATTGTGAAAAGTTTAAAAGCGTGTTTAGTATATCTTTTATTAGTTATCCATCTTATCTTTGTCTTCTTCTACAATCAAATTTGCGCTTTCTCGGTCCTAATCTTTTCATTCTGAGTTTCCCCAAAATCCTTTTCTTCCACTCGAAATCACTCATTTAATTTCATCATCCATCAGGGTATCTCTAAAATATTCCCGGCAATTATTCGGGCTTTGTCGGGAACCTTTTCCTAATTTTTTTAGGAGAATAATCTATTTTTAGATGCTCCAAATTATATTATCATGAGCTCCAAATACTTTATTTGGGTTCCTCATGTTCCATAATGTCTCTAGAAAATTCTCTCGAATTTTCGGAGCTTTCGGAGTATTTTTTGCGGCTTAAATAATAATTCTAGACTATTCTAGAATTATTTTATCCACGAAATTAATTAATTCCGAAAATAATAAATATCTCATTTTCCACCAAAGCCTGTGTACAATAATTCTAAATGCCCATTCATTTATTTACTAATGGGCTTTGATAATTAGTTAGGCCTATTAGTAAAGATAGAGGGTGCAACGTCAATTAGCACCATATCGCTACTTGACATGGAGGTGGAGAGTTTTCCTCCCTATATATACGTACCTACCCCATGGGTAAAGTACACCAAAACTACCGTAAGAGGAGCCCCTAGTTTGAAAAATCTCTTGTGTAGCAAATTAGAATTTTCTCCCTTCTTATCGCGAGCCACCGCTCGTAGCCGCCTCCACCCCTTGCCGAAGTTCTGTATTTACAGCTTGCGTTCCGGCGAACTTTCGACGAAGGTTTGGCGAGCTTTTCCGACCACCTCGGACATCTCCGGCGAATTCCATTTCCACTCCGAGGTTTGTCTCGTCATCTTCTTCACCGGCACACCTTTCGTTTCGCGAATCTGTCGTCCGTTCATCGATTCCCTAATACATCTCTTTTATTCCAGCGAGGTGCTTCCATGAACGACGCCATCTTCTTCGTTTTCGGCCACCTTGACCCCGTGCGCCATCACTGCAGCCTCACTCGCACGAGACCCAGGCCCCAGACCTGCGCCGCCCTTGGCACGCCGCTGTGGCAGGAGGCCGCTGCCGCCTTGTCATGTACAGGCATGTGTGCGCTCTGTTTCCCGCCAGTCATGTGCCCCGCTCGCAGACCCTAGGCCCAGTGCTGCGCTGCTGCAGGCCAGCGCTCGGCGCCCCTCCAGTGGCCGAGCCCCTGCCCTTCTTCCCCCTGCGCACGAGCAACAGGCCATATCATGGTCACGACGTTCATACAGACACCAGCAGTCTAAGGTACAAGATGATGATATTTACAGAATTGCCATTGAAGTTTAAATGTTCGTTGTTTCTTCGTTCTAGCTCCGATTCGAGTCATTCAAGTCGCGTTTGATTTGTGTCGTCGCGCTCTACACAGTAATGCTAATGTTTGTCATGTCTTATAATTATGAATTTATCAATTTAAAATATAATTTGATTAGTATTAATTTAATAGCTTTTAATTAAAAGTGACAAAGGTTTATAATTTCGTTCGGTTGCTTTGTGATCGTGGTGATGTAAGCGACATATTAGCAACACTGTTTTTTTCATGTCACGTGTTTTTCTATATATCGCTAAATATTATATTGATTAATATGTTTGTACTAGCTTTATAATTAAAAGCAATTTAGACTATATAACCACGGTTTCATAAATAAATATTAATTTAATTCATGTCAACATGTGTGTTTATGATTATAATTTAGTTAGTATCAATGTTTTTTATGTCACTTGACCACAAATTTATTAACTTGAATGTTAATTAGATTAATATTTATTTAATAGCTTTCCAACTAAAAGCGATCTAAGTTTAACTCCATTTTGTTTGTGGTACAGCTGTGCTGACTATAAGTTACATGTTAGTAGGAACTTTTAACATGTCTCACATCTCAAAATTTTATAAGTTGAATATTAATTAGATTAATGATTACGCAAACTGGTTTCCAAATAAAAGCAACATAGGAGAATTTGGATCTTTTTATAATTACTTGCCAACTTAAATATTTTTTTAAATTGTCTATTTTAAACATGATTCAGATAAAGCCAGTTTAGATTGCAATTTCATTAATATTTATTCAATGATTTTTTGAATTACAACTTAGGTTTACAATTTTGGTCTTACATAAACAAATGTTAACTTGAACGATAGCAATTTGAATGTTTCTTTACTAGTTGTAATTTGGTTAGTACCAAAATTAATATCTCTTTATTAATTATAATTTGTTTCTATAATTCTAAAACTAGTTTAGATGCTCACTTGTTTACTTTATTTTCATAAAAGAAATGTGTTTTCTTATATATTTATGAATAATATATGGCTAGATTTAACTTGGTATTTTAACAAATCGCGTCAGTCCTTTGTAATTAAGTATGAATGACTTATCTGATAGCAACTTGAATATGTTTTAAATTATGATTTGCTTAGCTCAAGCACGATATATATATCATAAACTCATCTTAGTGTTCACTGGGTACATTGTTTAGCAAGTTAAAGTTTAACTAGTATAAATGATGTCAAACTATGTATGAATAAATGCGATCTGCTTCAACACGCATCATGTACAAATTGAATAGATGTTCTCATATGTTCTTTTATTTTGAAAGGTTAAAGTTTACTTTGATTGAATGATACATGCATGTTAATATTTAAAATATGATAATGACTAATCTGAATTTGTAGTTTCTCGTGACATTATTTAACTAAAATATCCTCTAGTTGATTGTTTTCTTTTATAGCATAGAACTCCCCTTAGTCGTTTCTTTTTAACGATAGTTTTGTTATTGACGTGACCGTAGTAGCTAGATCTCTTTTAGCACGCTGTTTTCAAGTTTTACTTGATTGGTGTATTGTTCTTAGTCTACCTTATTTGCTTGTATGTGTGCTCGACTCGCTTGGTGCTTGATATGAGTAGAAGAAACATGATTCGTTAGCGCTGAAGACGGGAAGCTAAGGACCGAAAAGTATAACAGAAGCTGAAGATCAGAGACAAAGGCTGAAGATTTCTCAGTAGCTAACTTTAGAAGAAAGGCAAGTATAGCATGGGATCATTCTTGTTGTCCTATTCACTGAAATTATCATACATATGCATGTGTCCTCCTTGACAACCATAGAGATTATAACTTAGCTATTGATATCTTGTTTCTTTGTCACCTATGGAATTTTGCATTGGGTAGCTTTTGCTAGCACTGAACATAAGCTATGATCTTGTAATATGATTAATGGAATATGCAACAACAATAAAAGGTGACTTTTTGATTACTGTTTAAAGAGGGCTAGAGCATTGGGTTATTTTTGGTGCTCTAGTTTCTCTCCATAAGGACACATGTGTGGACAAACATCCGGGATTTACAGTACAACTGTGAGGGCTATATGGTTCTGGCTTTAGCTCAGTATGAGGACCTTTTCTAGCTTGTTAGAGGTTACCCTTGTGGCGCAAATGGGGAAAAGCAGACTATGGATCCCTGGGACTGGTTGTATCACACAGACTGACTTCTGAAACTTAGCGGCCCTAACTTGTTAGATGAACCTTTGAAAGGCTTCGTAGTGTTTCCCTGCCTACTCACCTTGGAAGTGTTTTGGGAGTCGCGATCCTGGGCAAATGGGTAATCACAACTCACAGTGAAAGTGTACACCTCTGCGTAGAGTTTAATAAACTGGTATACTAGTCGTGCTCACGGATACGAGTGGCCTTCGACCTTCACAGAATAGATGAACATTTATTGGTTTAATATGTGTTTTGCTATTCGTTATTCATATTTACTTGATCATATGTTTATTGTGGGATTAATGAAATCTTGATGCTACTTATGTAATTAAATTTTGACAATTAAAAGCTAAGTGCAGTCAAACCAGTGTCTAGCCTTTTGAGCCTCATGAACCCTGTGTTATACTTATAGAGATCGACATCGACTCACTCTTGCTATTTCCACCACACTCCAGTGTGTAGTAAGGAGCTACTTAGAAGAAGGATGAAGGTGTAGTAGAGTTTTTCAGAAGTCTTTCAAAAGTGCTTGGCATATGGAGCCACCAGTTAGCCATCCCTGAGAAAAATGGAGCCTGAAGTTTAGTCACTGTTCCGCGATACTCTGATGTAAGTGTTAATATAGCTATGTATACATTATATAATAACATTGTTTCTGATACTTTTTCATTCTGGCATATGTGTGGACTTCCTGGGCACACATATGATTAGCCTGGTTTTGTTCTTTAGAAAACCGGGTGTGACAATTGATTTCATTTTCAAGAAAAAACTGTGAAAATGAAAGTGATTTTGCCTCCTGTCGATCGTTTCCGATCGTTTTCGTCCCTAAGCTCTACAACATTGATAATAATGGTTTGCACTAGATCGCCCTGGATTATGAGTAATCGGACTTCCAAATTTCCCTATCAGTCACCCCTATCGGGCTTCGATTTAGACGTTCAAACAACACCATGGCCGACCAATTCAGAACCAAGCCACCGCGTGGCGTTCATGCCTTGCTAGCACCTCCACATCGCGGGTGAGCGTTCACATGTGAAGGCCGAGTCGACACCACACTCTCTCTCTCGCCATTCTATTCCCTCCATGTTCTTCTCCACTGAGCGGAGCAGCGACCGAAGGGGAGCCAGCAACTGCCACTGAGAAATCCACCACGTCCAAGCACCATTGCCTGATTCCTCTTAGCCATAGCCGCACCTTGAGCTCCTCTACATCCCCGACCTCACCATGCAACCCTTTTTTCCTCAGGTAGGGCTCACCGAGCTTGCGGCTCCACCGCGGCCGCCATTGGTGCTGCCCAAGTCGAGCTTACACGTGGTCGTGCTCCTCGGGCCTCTTACTGCCTTTCTTCTACAGTGCGTTGTGTCCGCCTTGAGCTGTTGATGCTCATAGGGTAGGCCATTAGGGTCGAACCGCCGTTAGCTCACCGGAGCTGGCAAGCCTGCGGCCATGGGCCGCCATTGTTGCTGCCACCCTCCCTAGCCACTGCAATAGTTCCAATTAGTTGCAGATGCACACCACTGATGTGAGCACGCCAGTTCCCTCGGCCTCGCCGGAGTCACCACTGGTGGCGAGCTCTCGCCATCGCCCCTCCTCCCTTGTCCTCTCTCTGTCTAACGTGTGGGTCCCCCATGGTCAGTGCGCGCGCGGGGGCGGGAGACCGACCTCGGGCCGCATAGGCCGAGCAGGCTGCGCAAGCCGAGCAAGCCCCGCGAGTTTAACAGGCCGCACAGGGTCACCGGACCGGCCCAGTAGCCGGAGGGAAGTTTGATTAGGGTTTCATTTTTGTTTTGTTTTATTCTTTTTCACAGATTTGATGCTAGATTCAAAATTGCATATCTCCTAAATGGTAGATCCAAATGATGTGGTTCCAATTTTGTGGTGTTCCTAGTAAAATCTATTTTTAGTAAAAATATAAAATATGCTATGTTATGTTATGGAAATTAAAGCTATAAATTACCTCTTTTATTCATTAGGAAATAGGAGGAAATTGTATCTACTATTGTATAGCTCCAAATGACTTAAAATTTTTATGTGATGCTGTTTATGCCTGGAATAGCTTGTAGTTTAAATTTTACCAATTTTGAATAATGTATGGTGGAGTTATATAATTATCTTATTTGCTTGGGTGGATCTTATGTGAATTTTCATGATTTATCTGTAGATCCAATAAGGGTGAAAATTGGTGAGTATTATTATCATGTTAGGAAGAACCCAAGAAAAATATGAAATCTGTTGTTTGATACTTTTCAAAAGGGTTTCTTAATTATGCCAAAATCAGTCTTTCTATCTCTTATTTTTGGTATAGGAAAATATACTTGCTCAAATGCTCTAAAAATTTTATGGTAGCCTCCTGGATGTATATGGTAGCCACTGTAATGTTTATAGAATTAATTGTGAAGTTTTGATATGGGTTCCTTTATTCACCTAATTATCTAAATAAATTAATAAAGAGCATTAAAGAAATGATTTAGATGTTAGCACCACACTTTCTGGTATTCTTTGATATGAGAAATAAGTTGGTAAACTTGGTTTAGCTCATGTGTGCTTTTGTTACATCGTTAAATAAGTAATTCAGTGAATCTGCCGATTCTGGAGTAAAGTTGTTGTGAATTTCATGATATAACTTCTATTAAATTTTGGTGGCATTTGGTCATATGGTTTAGGAGTCGTAGCTATTTAAAGTTAGTTCTCAGCTTTAGTTTCTCTCTGTTTGTACAGAACTGATTTTGTGTTTGCTGTAGTTCGACCAGGTAAACTTTAGAATCATGCTTTGATGTTTATAACTGATTTGTAGAGGATTTCATAAGCTTTCTAGAATGTCCTCTTGCAAGATAATTGGATTTTTAGAACTCCTGTTTTTATTGATATAATGAACTGCTCCTTTGTATATGAAACCTGAACTTCCTGATTAAGTATGCCTTTACTATTCTTAAGCCTGTTGGTAATGTTCCTAGGTGTTAAGCCTTTAACTGAAGATGAACATCTTTATCTTAGGTTATGCAAGTTAGGTAAGTTTGATCTTGTTCAATCAAGTTAAGTTAGATGCATGTTTTTAAAGTGATTTGAATAGAGCTATTCTTACTCGATAAACGAGTGTCCAGTGATGCTTTGTTAATTACTTACTGTTATTCATCTATCATGAGCACCATGGCATTCCTTATGCATCCATAATATTTATCTTATGCATATGCATGCAATAGGTGTTCTAGAGGGAGTCACTCTCCTAGAATTCGAGAAGAACTCAGAGGAGCAACCATCGGAACAGGAGGTGCAGGCCCCCGAAGAAGCAACAGAAGGAGACACGGTAGATTGTCCGGACCACACGCCTTGCAACTTCATGAAAGGTAAGCCTTAGAGCATTATAAGCTTCCTAATTTCTGAAATACAATTAAGTATTATGTTATATTTAATGTTGCATTAAGTGGTAGGTGTTGGATGAAAACCCTTGTTGCATTGATATCCAATCCTTGTCCAGACACTATGACTTAAATCCTATGTAGCTTAGGATCAAGTAGAATGCTTAGCCCTGCTTTTAAGCGATAGAAGTCGGGTGATTTCCTATCACTGCGAGCTATAGGAATATACATGTGGCACGGTTGGCTATATTTGCTATCGTGGAAAGGAACCTGGTTTAATTTGAATAAAGACCAGACGGAGGCTTGCCGGTTTGCAGTGACTCTATTTGTGTTGATTAAGGACCGATTCTTGGAGCTTTTCCTGGTCATGTTGAACGCATGCCTAACACTTAGTTGGCTAGTCTAGTGATCGACCACAAAGCCGAGTAGCTCAACTCAGGCCAGGAGTCAATAAGTATAAAGTGCGCCTCGAAAGGGAGCCGTAGGCATGAGTCCAAGGGCAAGTGAGTTAAAAGTCCTGAACGTTAGCAGAAGGGTAATCCCTGAGAGTGCCGGCGCTGATCAAACCCGCGAAGTTGGTTCCTGAGTTGTACCAAAGGTGATCGACGGCTGCCTTTAGCGGGGTTTGCCAGGTCAGTGTTAGGAATATCCCCTCAGCTGAGTTGTAATTCGATTTGAGTCGCCGTCTCTCACCGGTTAGTGAGAACTTGATGGAAGTATCTCCAGAGTAGATGCACTAAATAAACTGATGGTTCAAGAATGATGATATGATCATGGCCTGATTATACCTGCTACAGTTAATATTGTTTGCTCCTAATAAGTGAGTGCTCTAGTACAGGTGCTAATATAGTTGACAGGTAAATGATGATGACCTTGATGCTAAGTTTAAATTGGTCACTTATACTCATAAGCTCTTTTATGCAAATGTGTCAAGCTAGCCCACCTTATAAAGCCCTGCATGATCCTTAGTGTCCTTTATTTCTACTTTTTGATAGGTAAGTCTAGCTGAGTACCTTCTCATACTCAGGGTTTATTTCCCACCTGTTGCAGATGACCTGTTCTATTCTAAGTGCTGCAAGTACTACCTTCTCCTAGCCAGAGATGAGGATTAGATCGTCGGCACGATCTCTGTTAGTTAACTTATCTAATATGCTTTTGTGGGACATGACTACTATCTGGTAATGTATTTGAACTTATGAAGTTATGTATCGAACTATGTTGCTTCCGCGAAACAAACTTGGTTTGTAATATTTTATTTTGAACTTCGATGGATGTAATCCGTATGCTACTTGTGAAATGTTATAACAGATGATGTGTTGTATTGAATCACACGATATTGGTTTGTATGTCAAAAGTTGTTTAAAATCCTTTGAGATTTCCGGACTACTGGGATTACTGGAGCTTAAGTACAGGGATTTGATCACTACGGTGATTATTTTTGTACTTACGTTCTTGTAATTTGGTCGGTTCTGTTACAGCTGGCATCGACGCAAGGTTCAACACTAAACATGTCATTTGTGTATTTAAAACAATAGTATTTGTGAAAACTCTAAATTAAATACTAAGTGTTGCCAGTGTTCATATCGTTTATGCCCAAATAAGGACTCTTAGGTGGCTTATTAAAGTACTAACTTGGGGGGTTCTTGCTTGTTTCTATTTCGTTGTCCATACGGCGTGCTATTGTATGGATGCCATCTGCTTGGGTGGTAATGTATGGATCAAAATACCTCTACGCTCTGGTAAGTGGGAGTTGTGAGGGCATGACCGTCCAACCGTCGGTCTAGGGGAGAGTAGTTGTGGTTACTGTCACACCCCAAAATTTTCAATTTTGGGTTGTGCTTAGAAAACACTAAATAAAATAAATGATTTCAATGTTTGAATAAATTTATTAGATAAGTTAAGTTGCTGCTAATTTAAATATAGAAAATTTTGGTTTTAAACTTTTTCATATTAATTTGATAATGTGGTGTTTGTGTGATGTTTGTCTTTGGTGTTGGTGAGTGCTATTATTTTCAAAATACCATAGGACGATGTCTACTTCTCATCGGAAAACTTTTTGGTATTTTCTGGATTTAAAATTTCAATTTCTGTGAGCTTAATCTTTTTCCTTGATCTCTTCATCAATCTTTTCATGAGCCCAAACCTATTTAGTTGAGTTCCTTATCTCCCCAAGAGTCTCCAGAATTTTTCCCGTGATTTTTCTGAGCTCCGGGCTATTTTTCACGACCAAAAAGGTAATTTTAGATTTTCTGGAATTATTTTATTCGTGAAATTAAAATAATCCCGAAATTAAGAAATTCCGAAAAGTTTCCAAACCCTACGACTATATATATGCCGGCGTAGCCCTCGACGCCCTGGTTTCAGAAGTACAACCCTTATCACGAGCCGCCGCTCGTAGCTCCCTCCACCCTCGCCGAAGTTCTTCATCTACAACTTGCGTTCTGGTGAACTCTCCGACGAGCTTTTCCGGCCAAACCGTCGCGTCCCGACGCCAGCCACCACCACCAAGAGGTAGCCCTCGTCGTTCTCTACACCGTGGTATATCCGTTTGCGTGAATCCATCGCCATTTCATCGAGTTCCCATCTCTTCGGCGAGATTCCACCATGGCTGACCGGAGCTCCTCCAAGCCCAATGTAGAAGATGATACTATTTATAGTTTTGCCACTAAACTTGTTTTAGTCATAAAATCTTCGTTTTAACTCCGATTTGACCCGTTCAAGTTGCGTTAGGTTCATATTTGTAAGCTCTACATGTTAGTATAGCTGTACAGTAGGTTTGGGAAATTTAATTTTTGAGTTTATATTTAAAATAATTATTTATCTATAGGAAATCTTAGAAAATTCATAACTTTCACGTTTTAAATCCAAATTTCGTGATCTTTACGTCTGTGTGATCGTAGTAACACGTAGAAGAGTTTTACAAACTTTTTATACTATTTTGCTACTGTTGGTGTACTGTTCTAACTATGTTTCTTTGTTTGCTTTGTGTATGTTTGCTCGGATGATTGTGTGTTGATGCTTGATGATTGAGTATAGATGGTGAGCAGTTTCTAGACGATCAGGAGTATTATTTTGAGCTAGACCAGCAGTATCATCAGGAAAGCTTTGATCAAGGCAAGTATAACATGGGACCATCCTTGTTGTACTATTCACTAAAGTTATCATATATATGCATGTGTCTTGGTTGACAACCTTAGAGATTATAACTTACTGATTGTTACATTGATTCCTTATCAACCTTGGGGATGCATTTGGGTAGCTATTGCTAGTGCTTAATCATGAACAATGATCTTGTAATTTGATTAATGGATTAAGCAATCAACCTTTAATGATGATTTTATTTGTTGTTGAAAAGGGGGCTAGAGCATGTGGGTTATTTTGATGCTCTGGTTTCTCTCCATAAGGACTTATCTGTACGTGATCATCCGGGACATACAGTACAGCTGTGAGGGCTATATGGCTCTGGCTTTAGTTGTTTAAAGGACCTTTTCTAGCTTGTTAGTGGTTACCTTAATTGGCGTAAGAATGGCTTGCCACATTGGGTGTAGGACAGCCTCTAGTCTATTAGTATAGCCGAGAAGGAATTGTACCATTTAAAAAGGTGGGTTCCTACATCTGCCTGCCGAGTGAATCTAATGACCCTAACTTGTTAGACGAACCTTTAAGTGGCTTTATATGATTTCTGGTGTTTTGGGGAGTCGCGAACCCAAGCATTTGGAAGTTATGACTCACACTGAAAGTGTACACCTCTGCACAGAGTTAAAAACTAGTATACTAGCCGTGCTCACGGATACGAGCGGCCTTGGAACATTTACAGATAGATGATCACCATTGTTATATCATGCTTAATTACTGTTGATTATTATTATGCTCATGTTAATGCTATTCATTATCCTATTACAATTGATCATTGATTCATTAATGGGATTTGGATTACCTTGATGCTACTCAATTGCCAATTATATAATGAATAAAAGCTAAATGCAGTCAAATAGTCTTTAGCCTTTTATGCCTCATGAACCCTGTGTTATACTTGTTGAGTTCGACATGGACTCACTCTTGCTATTTCCCCAACACTCTAGTATGTAGTAAGGTGCTGCTTAGAAGAAGGCTAAAAGATGTAGTGGAGTTTCCAAAAGTCTATCAGAAGTGTTTGGCATACGGAGCCACCAGTCAGCCGTCCCTGAGAAGAATGGAGCCTGAAGTTTAGTCACCGTTCTGTGATACTCTGATGTAAGTGTTAATATAGCTATGTATACGTTATATAATAACATTGTTTCTGATACTTTTTCATTCTGACATATGTGTGGACTTCCTAGGCACACATATGATTAGCCTGGTTTTGTTCTTTAGGAAACCGGGTATGACAGTTACTCGCATACTTACATGTTCAATCATGTATCTATGAGAGTACTTAATTATGGGTATATCTATTGGGTAGCTGTGATACTAAAGTATATACATTGGGGGATGTATGTATGGAAGTATTTAGTTTACTGTTTTCTTTGCATGCCTTATTGGGAAATTGTTGGGCTGAGATGAACTTTTCTGCAGGTACACTAACCACGCATGGTTGTAGATTGACTAGTTACCGTATATGAGAGGACGTATGTATGCCACTGTATATTCTGCTAGCCTTTAAAATTTTCTAAGTTTGTGAGAACTTACGGATTGTGTATGCATCATGTTTAAGCATACATGACATTTCTTGCATTACTCCCTCCCTTAAAAATTTGATTGTCCCAAATAATTAAATTTTCGTATCTCTTAAATGATCCTCAGTTTATGTTACACCCTGTTTCCATAGATGGCCCGCATAAAAAGCACTACTTGCAAGTCCACCAGAGGAAGGGCGCCTCGACACCAGTTAGCTCCTCGTGAGCCTCGTCCGGAGCCTACTGAGGAGGAAGGCTGAGGGCCGAGTTGGCTCGGGTGACTGCTGAGAGGAATGCAGTTCAGCAACGGTTGGAGCAAGTTACGTGGGAAAGAGACCTAGAGACACTTGAGGTTCAGAAGTTGACGGTTGCTCACCGCAACTGTGAGCGCACATTGGTTCACATGCTGAATCAATGGAATGAAGCCTGGCATGAAGAGAATATCTTGAGGGCTCAGCCGGTTGAGCTAGAGCAATAGTTGGCAGCTGCAGAAGAGTACAACGACAACCTCCATGAGGAAGTTCATCTGCTACACAATCAGCTCCATCCTCTCCTTCCTCCTGACGAAGATGATGAGATGGGCTCTAGTGTCATCATGGTGGAAGATGATGACGACATTGAGATTACTGGACTTGAGGATGTTCCATCTAAAGAAGAGGAAGACAAGGAGTTAGAGCCTGCTAGTAATGAAGATGGTGGAGCGATCTTCGACACTGACTCAGAGGACGATGCGTAGTTTACCCTACTACTTAGCTAATGCGCTAGAGCTAGTCTTTTGTTGACCTCATGCATGAACGAGTAGCGTTGTAGTCAGTGACTGATGAGGTTGTTGTCCCGATCTTCACGACGTAGGATCTTGATCTTGATAACTAGCTGATAACAGCCGATAACTTGCTGCAAGCAGCGATAACTAGTGCAATCTGATGACACGCACAAGGTGCCAACCACCGTCTCTATACGGCAGCCTAAACCAAGGATTCGCCCAACCACACTCTCAAAGAAACCAACCTACACAACCTGGAATCAATGATCCAGAAGCACGGATTGGGTGCCGATGACGCGGCCGCTTCTGTAATCTCCACGAAGAAAAACACAAGAGCAAAGGGGTAGAGATCTCTCTCTGGTTTTTGTTAGCACACAGCTGAACAAAGTGGTCTATATTCAGATTATCAAAAGTCTCCTTTTCTTTGCAAGCATAGGAGTATTTATACAAGGAACAACCCTCCTATATAGGTGTGATCACGAGATGGAAAATAAAAAGACTAGAATGTGAAAAGGCTTCCACGAAATGAGTTTCCAGGAGTCCACGCGGCTGTCAGTTTTTAAAGCAGTCTCCACTAAAAGTGTCATAACTCCCTAGTGGGAAGTCCAAATGACGATCCGTTTCTTGAGTGTGAAACTAGACTCAACAAGCTTTCCATCCGTATATGCCATGCACCATGTAACGTCGTAGACTGGTACAGTTTTGCACGGGAACTTGAACAACATGCATGCTGTCGACCACCTAACTAGTCCTCACTAAATCTGGTCGGACGCTATGGAGAAAATTCCAATCTGGTCGGGGCTTATTGCATTGGAAAATAGACTTGATAAGGTTTCCAAAATATCCTCATGGACCTTCATAGCTTTTGTGAATCAAGAGTTATGGTCGATTCTTTCTGCTGGTTCCGTCACGCTGGACTGGCCCAAGCTGGTGGTCGGTGGTCTGGTCCGAGCTGGTGGTCGGATTCTTCCTCCTCTTCATGTATTTTCCTAAGTACAACCAAAGTAGCATTCTTAGGTAGTATAACATTCTCACAAGTGTTAGAATTAAGATCAGTTAGGAACGAATTCACCTGCTCTTGTAGTTTCTTAGCACGACTTCTTGTAAGTGGTCCTGGATTTGTGATATTCATGTTGGATGGTGAATGATTGTCACTCGAGGAAGCACGTATGGCTGAGATGTCCTCATCATCCTCCCCCTCTTGAAAAGGAGTCGTCCTCGACTCTAATTCTTCTAGTCCGAAGAATGGTGTCAAGTCAGCAACATTGAAGGATTTGCTAACACCATAATCTTCAGGGAGATCAATTTTGTAAGCATTATCATTGATCTTGGACAGCACTTTGAATGGACCATCTCCTCGTGGCATCAACTTGGATTTGCGCTTCTTTGGAAAGCAGTCTTCGCGAAGGTGTACCCAAACTAAATCTCTAGGTTCAAATGTCACCTTCTTGCGATGCTTGTTCGTCCATTCATCTCATGAATCTTCTTGACATAAGACGCACGCTTGGAGGCTTCCATGTTATCTCTTTCCTGCAATGGCAAAGGCAACAAATCGATCAGAGCAAGTGGTTTGAAACCATATACTACTTCAAAAGGACACATATTAGTTGTAGAGTGTACAGCCCTGTTGTAAGCGAATTCCACATGTGGCAAGCACTCCTCCCATTCCTTCAAGTTCTTCTTGATTAAGGCTCGTAGCAACATAGAAAGTGTTCTATTCACGACTTCAGTTTGCCCATCCGTTTGAGGGTGGCAAGTGGTAGAAAACAACAACCTTGTACCGAGTTTTGCCCATAACGTCTTCCAAAAGTAGCTCAAAAACTTAGTGTCACGATCTGAAACAATCGTCTTGGGCATGCCATGCAACCTCACAATTTCCCTAAAAAATAGAGAGGCTACGTGGGAAACATCATCGCTTTTATGACATGGTATAAAATGTGCCATTTTAGAGAACCGATCAACAACAACAAAAATTGAATCCCTCCCCCTCTTTGTCCTTGGTAAACCTAAAACAAAATCCATGCTAATGTCTTCCCAAGGAGCACTAGGAACAGGCAAGGGAGTATATAAACCATGGGGGTTCAGTTTTGACTTAGCTTTGTGGCAAGTGATGCATCTTTGCACAAATCTTTTGACATCCCTTCTCATCTTCGGCCAATAAAAATGGTCAGCCAACATGTCATATGTCTTTTTCCATCCAAAATGACCCATCAATCCACCTGCATGTGTTTCCTGTAACAACAAGAGTCTAACAGAGCAATTGGGAACACACAATTTGTTAGCTCTAAACAAGAATCCATCATGTACATGATATTTTTCCCAACCTTTACCTGTTGTACATTTTGCATAAGGTTCTGAAAAGTCATGATCAGCAGAGTATAATTCTTTTATGTGTTCAAGTCTTGGCACTTTAACATCGAGTTGATTTAACAAAATATTTTTACGAGATAAAGCATCAGCGACAATGTTTTCCTTACCTATCTTATATTTCACAACATATGGAAAAGTTTCAATGAATTCAACCCATTTAGCATGTCTACGGTTCAGTTTTGATTGTCCTTTTAAATATTTCAAGGCCTCATGGTCTGAATGAATAACAAATTCTTTTGGCCATAAGTAATGTTGCCAAGTCTCAAGTGCTCTTACCAAAGCATACAACTCTTTGTCATACACCGAATAGTTCAGTTGTGCTCCTCCCAACTTCTCACTGAAGTAGGCCACAGGCTGTCTAATTTGCATGAGAACTCCTCCAATTCCAATCCCACTTGCGTCACATTCAACCTCAAAGGTTTTTGTAAAATCCGGCAACACAAGCAAGGGGGCTTCGGACAATCTTTTCTTCAATTCTTGGAAAGCTTTCTCTTGTGGCTCACACCATTGGAAGGCAACACCTTTCTTCGTTAACTCATTCAATGGAGCAGCTATTGTGTTAAAATCTCTCACAAATCTC
The DNA here is from genome assembly GCA_022457205.1 of Saccharum spontaneum. NCBI lineage: Eukaryota > Viridiplantae > Streptophyta > Magnoliopsida > Poales > Poaceae > Saccharum > Saccharum spontaneum. The sequence continues at coordinate 39,940,209 of CM039598.1, read as the reverse complement.
CTGTAAAAACTAGCAAGTCCATGAAAACTTCTCACCTGGCTTACATTTTTAGGAGTTGGCCAATCCTTGATTGTTTTCACCTTTGATTCATCAACTTCAATTCCTGAACCTGAAACAACACAACCAAGAAACACAACCTGATCTATACAAAATGTGCACTTCTCTAGGTTAGCAAATAATTTTTCTTTCCTGAGCACGTCTAACACTTGCTGAATATGATCAACATGTTCTTCCAATGTCTTGCTATAAATTAGGATATCATCAAAGTAAACAACAACAAATTTTTCAATGAATGCTCGCAAGACATGGTTCATCAATCTCATGAATGTACTAGGTGCATTAGTCAAACCAAAAGGCATAACTAACCATTCGTACAGCCCAAACTTTGTTTTAAATGCGGTTTTCCATTCATCTCCAATTTTCATTCTAATTTGATGGTAACCACTTCTCAAATCAATTTTAGAAAATATCATAGATCTACTCAATTCATCAAGCATATCATCTAGCCTAGAAATAGGATGACGATAACGAATAGTGATGTTATTGATGGCTCTGCAATCTACACACATCCTCCATAAACCATCTTTCTTTGGCACCAAAATCACAGGGACAGCACAAGGACTTAAACTTTCACGCACATAACCTTTATCTAAAAGTGCTTGTACTTGCCTTTGAATTTCTTTGGTTTCTTCGGGGTTGGTGCGGTATGCTGGATGGTTTGGGAGTTCAGCTCCAGGGATGAAATCAATTTGATGTTCAATGCCACGCAAAGGAGGAAGTCCAGCAGGTGTTTCTTCTAGAAAAACATCTTCATATTCCTGCAAAACACGTGCAACAACACTAGGGACAGAAGTTAAGTCATTAGCTGAAAGCAATGTGTCCTTGCACACAAGTATAATTAATATTTGATCTGGGTTTCTCCTCACATCTCTCATTTCAGATTTGGTGGCTATCATCACTAAGTTCTCTCCCTCTCTTTTTTTGTTATCTCTCATGTTTGGCTTGTGGCTCTCACTCTCCGATTTGTGGAAGGCACTCAAATTCTTTTTCTCTCCTTCTTTTCCACTCTCATTACTCACAACAGAGCTCTTTTGTAAGTGCTCAGCTAGGATTTGCTGTGGTGTCATGGGTTTAAGTATCAACTTCTTTCCCTTCCACTTGATGGTGTATTCATTGGTCCGACCACAATACAAAGATGACCGATCATATTGCCATGGTCTTCACAATAGCATATGACACACTGTCATGGGTGCCACATTACATTCCACAGTGTCAACATATTCACCAATCTTGAAAGAAACTTTCACTCTTTGTGCAATCTTAATGGAACCAGAATTATTTAACCATTGGACATGATAGGGATGAGGATGTTTCAGTAGCTTTAGACCAAGCTTGTCAACCATTTCTTTACTAGCAAGATTGTGGCAATTTCCACCATCAATGATTACCTTGCACACCTTGTCTTCAATCTTGGCTCTAGTTTGGAAAAGATTGTGCCGCTGTCAATTTTCAGCTTCACTCATTTGCACACTCAAAATTTAAGTTACAACAAGAGCAGCACCAGTTTCAAATGCACAGACTTCCTTTTCAAGATTATCTTCTCCTTCAGTATCTTCATGTTCTTCATCACTAGCAGATTCATATTCTCCTTGGTCATTCACAATGATGGTTCTATTATTGGGACACTCCCGTATAACATGACCATGACCTCCACACTTGAAGCATTGAATTACACTACTCTTGGTTGAGGAACCCACTGAAGTAGGTGATGAGATTGCTGATTTGTTCTTCTCATTTGGAGCAGCTAGCTCCTTTCCACTAGAAGCACCAAAATTATTTGATCTTGTACCACCACTTGAGTTAGAAGTTGTACCTCTGCTTGCACTACCTCTTGGTGTGAATTTGCTACCAATTGGCGTACTTCTTGTGCTGAAAGATACTCCTCTGTTGGACTTCATGTCCTGCTGCAATTGACGCTCAGCCTTGCTAGCTTGATGTACCAATTCAATGAGATTACGGTACTACTGAAATTCAACAATGCGCTGAATATTGCGATGCAGCCCTGACATAAAGCGTGCAATAGATTGCTCTTCATCTTCATATACATTGGCTCCAATCATTGCCTTCTCCATCTCTTTATAATACTCATCAATATTAAGGCTTCCTTGCTTCAGATTCTGCAGCTTGTCAAATAAATCACGACAGTAATGTTTGCGGACAAACCTTGCCCTCATTTCTCTTTTCATTTCAGCCCATGAACGAACTGCACCTTGCCCAGCTTCTTCTCTGTCATTGAGCATTTGTTCCCACTAGATTAGAGCATATCCATCAAACTCAAGAGCAGCCATGGCCATCTTCTTTTGCTTAGAATAATTATGCAAGCGAAAAATTTTATCAACCTTCAACTCCCATGTAAGATATGCTTCAGGATCAGATCCTCCATCAAACTTAGGCATGTTGAATTTTAATTTGCCAAACCTCTCTTCATTGGGCCGATTACGCCCACGATTACCTCGGTGATGACGACCATCATTATGGGGTTGTTCAACCTCCTCCTCTTCTTCTTCTTCATCCTCTTGTTCAGTCCCACTTTCTTCTAGGCCAACACTCCCACGATCATGATCAGCACCTCTACCACCTCCTCGACGCCCTAGAGGTGGAGGCCTTCTCGCATGTACAGCAGCTCGGTCTCTACGTCTCCATTGTTCTCTTGCAAGTCGAGCAGCAACTTCTTCTTCAGCTTCATTAGCATCTTCTCCATGGTTGCTTACACCATCACTAGGTTGGCGTTGATCTCTGATTTCAGCCATAAGAGCCTGAAAATCTTGTGACAATCGATCTTGCTTATCTTCCAAACTTTGCTTCAGCGAATACAAGATCAGTTTTCCTATGACAATGGCTTTTAGGTGGAGCTTGGTGGGGAAAATTCACAAGAAATGCAATCTGAATTCTAGATATTGTAAAGCTAAATCACAGTCCAAACTAGAAGTTTAATGCCTAGTGCTGACCACAAGTTATGAGTGATGTAAATGGATCAAACACACGCGCAAAGAAAATTCAGATTTGATGCAAACAAGGAGTATGCTTAGGATGCAAGTGTTGCAATCAAACCCAAGCAAAATTTTGCACTAAAGAAAGGATAGCTATCTGGTTGTGTAATTGATAAAAATTTCAGAACTTGTGCATATAACAAACTGATCTTTCAACTATTCTTTCACTATTTCTCAACTCTTTTTTTTACTTTTCTTTCTTCTTTTTTTTGACACTTTTTTTTATATATAACTAAGAATAGGATCAGATATAACACGTGCACACTTGTTTTTTTGTAGAAACAAGACACAACCGTCAGCTATAACTTGATAGGATCAAAGTTAACGCGAAGGATGATACGGTTTCTGATTTTTTTATATATATGGGAAAATTCAGATATATATAAAATAAAGAGGCACAAAGGACACACGAAGGATAATATGATCAGTAACTGAAACAAAGACTCTAATAGACTGAAACTTAACAAAACTCACAAGAAAAACAGATTGAAACAAAGGGCTATAGCAAAATATTTTTCTGGCTTTTTGGTGGATAGGACGAACACGATATATATGTAGTTAAGGGTAAAGATTCCTACTGTGGCAACGAAAGCTCTGATACCAAATGATGAGGTTGTTGTCCCGATCTTCACGACGTAGGATCTTGATCTTGATAACTAGCTGATAACAGCCGATAACTTGCTGCAAGCAGCAATAACTAGTGCAACCTGACGACACGCACAAGGAGCCAACCACCGTCTTTATACGGCAGCCTGAACCAAGGATTCGCCCAACCACACTCTCAAAGAAATCAACCTATGCAACCTAGAATCAATGGTCCAGGAGCACGGATTGGGTGCCGATGACGCGGCCGCTTCTGTAATCTCCGCGAAGGAAAACACAAGAGCAAATGGGTAGAGATCTCTCTCTGGTTTTTGTTAGCACACAGCTGAACAAAGTGGTTTGTATTCAGATTATCAAAAGTCTCCTTTTCTTTACAAGCATAGGAGTATTTATACAAAGAACAACCCTCCTGTATAGGTGTGATCACGAGATGGAAAATAAAAAGACTAGAATGTGAAAAGGCTTCCACGAAATGAGTTTCCAGGAGTCCACGCGGCTGTCAGTTTCCAAAGCAGTCTCTACTAAAAGTGTCATAACTCCCTAGTGGGAAGTCCAAATGACGATCCGTTTCTTGAGTGTGAAACTAGACTCAACAAGCTTTCCATCCATATATGCCATGCACCATGTAACATCGTAGACTGGTACAGTTTTGCACGGGAACTTGAACAACATGCATGCTGTCGACCACCTGACCAGTCCTCACTAAATCTGGTCGGACGCTATGGGGAAAATTCCAATCTGGTCGGGGCTTATTGCATTGGAAAATAGACTTGATAAGCTTTCCAAAATGTCCTCATGGACCTTCATAGCTTTTGTTAATCAAGAGTTATGGTCGATTCTTTCTACTTGTTCCGTCGCGCTAGACTGGCCCAAGCTGGTGGTCGGTGGTCTGGTCCGAGCTGGTGGTCGGATTCTTCCTCCTCTTCATGTATTTTCCTAAGTACAACCAAAGTAGAATTCTTAGGTAGTATAACATTCTCACAAGTGTTAGAATTAAGATCAGTTAGGAATGAATTCACCTACTCTTGTAGTTTCTTAGCACGACTTCTTGTAAGTGGTCCTGGATTTGTGATATTCATGTTGGATGGTGAATGATTGTCACTCGAGAAAGCACGTATGGCTGAGATGTCCTCATCAGTGACCCTTGGGATGTAACATCGAATCCTATGTTATCTTTGATGTAAGGTTAAAACCTCGATGGTTTGGAGGTAACCTATCAGACATGCTTGTGCTCCATGTATGTGAGTCGTTAATGAATTCTGTCCTTGTTGTCGGTAAACATCGTTGTTTGTTAAGTATATCGCTTTAATGTGTCAATTGATGCACTTGATGGGTTGTGTGATTGTGATGAATTATTGTGCCTCTATTATTGTATGATTATTCTCTCCACATCATCAGTGCTCATTTTCTATGCATTTTGCAGATAGCGTACAATCTTTGTCGTGGTCGTGGTGTTGGGGATGAGGAGCAACCGCCACCTCCTCCGCCACCGCCCACACCGGTTGAGCTGATGCAGACAGTGTTGAAAGTCAGTGTATGTTAGCTGAGGCTATGCGGTAGTTGGTCAATCGTGATGATTGACATGTCTGCTAGGGACCTAAACCAAATTAGTATAGCAGCTTTAAGGACTTCATGGACACAAAGCCTCCTATCTTCGGAGAGGTAGAAGAACTATTACATGCTGATAAATGGTTGAGTACCATCGAACAGAGATTCCAATTGCTCAGGTTATCTGAAGGTTTGAAAGCCTCATATGTTGGTCACCAGCTGTAGGGACCTGCAGGCATCTAGTGGAACCATCATCGGACCACTTTCCCTGCCAATGTCGAGGTCATTTGGGACCAATTCAAAGAAGCATTCAAGGGATATTTTATTCCTCCTGGCCTTATGGCAATCAAGCATGCCGAGTTCATGAAGTTGACTCAAGGCAACAAAAGTTTGAATGAGTATCTATAGGCGTTTAACAACCTAGCAAGGTATGCCCCTAAATTTGTGGATACTGATGATAAGAAGATAGCTAGCTTCAAGAGGGGGCTTTCCCCTAAACTGATGAAGTCTATGGGTAACAGTAAATGTATCACTTTCAATGAGTTTATCAGTGATGCCCTGACTCAGGAAAACAATGATAAGATATAAGCTACCTCCAAAACCCATAAAAGAAATTTTGAGGCAGGTGCCTCTTAGTCTAAGGCTCTAGTGGTGTCCAAAACTCAATATCATCCACCTACTGTCATTTTTCGGTACCGCCCACCTCAGAAGAAGAATCAAGCTAAAATTGGTTTTCGCAAGGGATAAACAATTCCCTTGCCAAAGAATACTTCCAGGAAAGGTAGTTCCAATGTCCCACCATCTTACCAGTCGTGCTAGAATTGCAACAAGCCTGGTCATTGCGCTAACAGTTGTCCTTATCCTCCCAAGCAGAACTCTCAGGGAAACATCCGTTAGGGCGTGTTCACTATACTATGGGTGAGGAAATTCCTACTGGCGAAGTGGTCACGGCTGGTAAGTTTCTTGTTAATAATCATCCTGCAGTTGTGATCTTTGATTTGGGTGCTTCACATTCCTTTGTGAGTTCTACTTTTGCATCTGAGCGAAATCTGAATGTGATTACAATTGCCAAGGGTGGTTATTGTATTAGTGCTACTGGGAACAACATCATGACTAACCAAGTAGTTAAAGATGTAAAGATTGAGATTGAGGATCAAGAGTTTCTTACGGATCTTGTAGTTCTACCGGGTGTAGGAATTTATGTAATCCTAGGAATGAAGTGGATGAGTGGTAATGGAGTGTTAATCGATACCTCAACTCGCATGGTAATGTTGAGACATTCCATAGATAAGAAGGGTTTTCTAGTTTAGCTTCCTTGTGATATTGCTATCCACAATGCGGCCAATGCTACTCTAGCCAAGGCCATTGAGGATATACCAGTTATCTATGAGTTTCCAGATGTCTTCCCTGATGACTTGCCTAGATTACCTCTGGACTGTGAAGTGAAATTCAAGATAGAACTCATTTCGGGTATGGCTCCTATCTCTCAAAGGCCCTATAGAATGCCACCCAATGAGTTGGCTGAGCTAAAAATTCAGTTGAAAGAGCTATTGAAGAAAGGTTTGATTCAGTCTAGTTCCTCTCCTTGGAGTTGTCCTGCTATCTTTGTGAAGAAGGATGAGTCTTTATGCATGTGTGTGGACTATCGGCCACTCAATGCTATCACCATCAAGAACAAAATACCCTCTTCCTTGCATCGATATTCATTTTGATCAACTATCTAAAACTAAGGTATTCTCCAAGATTGATTTGAGGTCTAGTTACCATTAGATCAAAATTCGTCCTAAAGATATACCAAAGACAACATTCTCTACTCGTTATGGCTTGTTCGACTATCTTGTCATGTCCTTTGGTTTGACAAATACTCCTGCACATTTTATGTACCTGATGAATTCTATATTCTTGCCAGAGTTAGATTGATTCATGGTGGTTTTCATCGATGATATCCTTGTCTATTCTTAGAATGAAGAAGAGCATGCTGAACATCTAAGTATTGTCTTAACTCGATTGCGTGACAATCAGCTTTATTCCAAGTTCAGCAAATGTGAGTTCTAGTTGAATAAAGTATCTTTCCTAGGTCATGTGTTATCTAAAGATGGAATCTCTATTGACCCTGCCAAGATGCAAGAAGTGCTAGATTGGAAGGCACCTATTACGGTCACAGAAGTCCAAAGTTTCCTCGGTTTGGCTGGTTATTATTGTTGTTTCATCCTGGATTTCTCTAAAATAGCCAAGCCCATAACTCGACTACTTCAAAAGGATGAGAAGTTTGTGTGGACTCCGAAGTGTGAAGAGGCTTTCCACACTTTGCAGACCTTGCTAACTTCTGCTCCTGTATTGGCACAACCTGACATCGAGAAGCCTTTTGATGTCTATTGTGACGCATCGGGCACCGGTTTAGGGTGTGTTCTTATGCAAGAGGGCCGATTCATTGCTTATGCCTCACATTAGCTTCGAAAGCATGAAGTCAATTATCCTACTCATTACTTAGAGCTAACTGCAGTTGTTCATGCCCTGAAGATTTGGAGACATTACTTGCTCGGTAATGTGTGCAACATTTATACTGACCATAAAAGTCTCAAGTACATCTTTACTCAACCAGTGTTGAACATGCATCAACGACGATGGTTAGAGTTAATCAAAGACTACAATCTTCAAGTGCACTACCATCCTGGCAAGGCAAATGTTGTTGTAGATGCTTTAAGTCAAAAATCTCATTGTAACTCTTTGGTTTGTGAAGACTTTCATTTGCCATATCTCCTTCATCCTATGGTGCTCCACAACATTACTATGGATTGCTCTCTTAGAAGTCAAATTATCAAGCTCTAGAAGACTGATGTGGGTGTGTTTCACATCAAGCGGAAGATGAAAGAGCAAGAAACCAAGCACTTTAGAGTGGATGATAAAGGAATTCTCTGGTTCAAAGATAGACTAGCCATAACCAAAGATAAAGAACTTAGAAACAAAATCATGACTAAAGCCCATTCTTCTAAATTGTCCATCCATCCTGGTAGTAGTAAAATGTATCAAGATCTCAAGCCTTACTATTGGTGGACCAAGATGAAGAAAGAAATTGCAGCCTACGTCGCTAGGTGTGATAATTGTTGCAGAGTCAAGGCTATTCACATGAAGCCTGGTTTATTGTAACCGCTCTCTATTCTTGGTTGAAAGTGGGAAGAAATTGTTATGGATTTCATTGTTGGGTTACCCACTACGGAGAAGGGCTTTGATTCAATCTGGGTTATCGTAGATCATCTAATCAAATCCGCTCATTTTATTCCTATCAAATCTAACTATCATCCTCACATGTATGCTGACATTTATTTACAACAAGTTGTATGTCTTCATGGTGTACCCAAGACTATAGTTTCTGATAGAGGACCTTAGTTCACGGCTCATTTCTGGGAACGTTTACATCAGAATCTTGGTACTAATCTAATCCGTAGTTCTGCATATCATCCACAAACCTCTGGGCAGACTGAGCGTGTTAATCAAATTCTTGAAGACATGCTTAGAGCTTGTCTTATCTATTGCAAAGGCTCTTAGGAGAAATGGTTGCCCCTCACGGAATTCTCTTATAACAACAGTTATCAAGAGAGTATCAAGATGGCTCCTTTTGAAGCTTTATATGGTCGCAAGTGTATTACTCCTTTGAACTGGGTGGAACCTAGAGAAAGGAGATTCTATGGTATTGATTTCATGAAAGAGGCCAAAGAACAAGTCTGGGCTATACAGAAAAAATATGATAGCTACTCAGGCTAGGCAAAAGAGCTACACCGATACGAGACGGAAGCCTATTGAGTTTGAAGTAGGTGACCATGTCTATCTGAAGGTGTCACCTATGAGAGGCGTAAAGCATTTTGGAATAAAAAGAAAGCTTGAGCCTCGATATGTTGGACCTTATCGGATTATCAAGAAAAGTGGAAGAGTAGCCTATAAGATTGATCTACCTCATGAAATGGGAGCTATCTTCCCAGTATTCCATGTTTCGCAACTGAAGAAATGTTTCTGCATTCCCGAGGAAAGAGTAGCAGTAAGGAGAATCAAATTAGAATCTGATCTCTCTTATGAGGAGAAGCCCTTGTAGGTTCTGGATACTCAAGGAAGGGTGACGCGTAATCGAGTAGTAAAATTATACAAGGTGGTTTGGAGTAATCATAGTGAACGTGATGCTACATGGGAGAGGGAAGATTATTTAAGCGACAACTATTCCACTTTCTACAATAAATGGTACACTTTTCAAATCTTGGGATGAGATTTTTATAAGGGGGAAGGCTGTAACACCCTAGGTATTTGGCTCCCACAAATTGAATTATTCATTTCATAAGCATGAGCATCATTCATCTCACCAAGCATTTGTTGCTTGAAACATGTGTATGCAACATTTTCACTTGTGCTTGTTTCATAATTGATTGCTTATGTAACATGGGTTGTGCAACATGTAGATGGAACATGTGTTTTCCATACATTGAAATATGGCAATATTGTTAGTGTAACATGACAAGCTTGAGCTTTGCAGCAAAGTCATGAAACATGTGCAACATGGTTTTGAGACAAAGAAAGTGACTTGATTGTTTTGTTTGTTTCAACATATGTGATACTTAGAAGTTGGTGTAACAAATGTGTAGAGTGGTTAATTATGTCCTAATACACCTTAACTACACTTAGGGTAATTAGTGGAGCACTGTTCATGTTAATCAAAATGACTAATTTGCCCTCTAGGTGAAGTTTGACCATGTGATGACCTACAGAGTGTTTTTGTTTGACTGTTTACAAAGTCCATCCTAGAAATCTTGCATGGATGTGCACCCTTAAACAAAGTTGTAGCAAATTTATTAGGAAACAAAAGTTGTTTAAGGATCATCTCATGAAAATGGCTGGAACATGCTCAAGCAGGGCCCAAAAGTCAGTTGAAGTGCTGTCCAACACATAGAAATTTTTTTAAATCTGAAAATGACGTTTACAGTTTCATGTACCCACCTTTGGAGCATTGTAACTCTCAAACCTGGTAGAACCAGCTCGAGCTCCAATTAACAAAGTTGTAGTTCATATGTAGCTCTACAAGTTTGATAATAATGGTTTGCACTAGATCGGGCTAGATTAGGAGTAATCGGACGTCAAATTTTCCCTATCAGTCACCCCTATCGGGCTCCGATTCAGACGTTCAGACAACACCGTGGCCGACCGATTCAGAACCAAGCCACCGCGTGGCGTTCATGCCTTGCCAGCACCTCCACGTCACGGGTGAGCACTCACATGTGAAGGCTGAGTCGACACCGCACTCCCTCTCTCTCTCTCTCACCATTCCATTCCCTCCCTGTTCTTCTCCATCGAGTGGAGCGGTGACCGGAGGGGAGCCAGCAACCGCCACCGAGAAATCCACCGCGTCTGAGTACCATCGCTTGATTCCTCTTAGCCATAGCCACACCTTGAGCTCATCTATGTCCTCGACCTCACCGTGCAACCTTTTTTGCCACAGGTAGGGCTCACCGAGCTCGCGGCTCCGCTGCGACCGGCATTGGTGCTGCCCGAGTCGAGCTTGCACGTGACCGTGCTCCTCAGGCCTCTTACTGCCTTTCTTCTCTAGTGTGTTGTGTCAGCCTTGAGCTGCTGATGCTCACAGGGCAGGCCATTAGGGCCGAACCGCCATTAGCTCATCGGAGTCGGCAAGCCCGCTGTAACAGAACCGACCAATTATATGAAATTAAGTAAGAAAATCATCCAACAAGCGGACGATTTAACAAACTTAAGCCCGTATAACCCGGTAGTCTGTGAAATCACGACGGGTTTCAAACCAACTTACATACCAGCCAAGATCGTAATAAGTTTAGCGGTCACCATCACAAGTTATCCAAAAGCTTGCATCAAATTAAATCTTTATTAACCTGTCAACTATATTTGCACCTGTACTAGAGTAACATGTAATTAAGCAGGTAAGGGTAACCAATGATCATTAACAACCTTCATCATGTCATGTTCCATATAACTGTCCAAGTGTTCCATCAATATTACTATGATGAAGTAACTCAAGTCAAGTGTTCACTATCCAGTGAACGATGGCGATTCGAATCGATTATTAACCAGCTGGTAATTTGTTCCTCACACAAACCTCACTCACCCACTAAAGTGAGATATTGGTCACTGAGTCAACTATTTAGGTAAAGTCGCGAGTTTGCCAGGAACCACATGTACCGGGGGCCACCCGACTGCTCTTCGGCCTTATCATCGCGCCCCCATGTCCTACCACACCTGCTCTGGTACAGTGCATTGCGGGCAATCCACTCGGCCTGAATAATCTCCAAGCTTCGCGGTCGAAATGTACATTATTCAGCCAGCTAAATGTGAGGCATGCGTTCAACATGACTCAAGGCCCAACAACGGTCGGTCCTTAATTGACATAGATGGAAAACACTACAGTCCAAAACCCTACAAGTCTTCGTCCGGTCTCAATTTCCATTTGACACTTAGTTATTCCCATAAGACATACTTTTTCAAGCAGATCCAGGTAACCACCTATAGCTCGCAGGTGACAGGAAATCACCCGACTTCTACCGATCTAAGCAAGCTAAGCAATTTTAGACTGCGAATACCAAGGTAACAAGGATATGGTAGAACAAGGGTAAGCAAGGTATAATGCATCAATTAAAGTAAAACATTAATAAAATATTTGCAAACCGGGAGAGAAAATGCTCCGGGGCTTGCCTCTTTCGAAAGACCTCGGGCGGTGGTCGGGGCACTCTGAAAGATCCTCACCGACCTCCTCGTCGGCTTCGGGAACCTCCTGCTCTTGCACCTCGGACTCCTCTTCCGGCTCCTCGGGAACTGCTACCGGAGTTACTTCTTGCGATCCTGTATGATTTAAATGTATAAGTGCTCATGCCTAGGTGCATTGCAGAGATGACATGAAATGATAATGATGAATGAGATGTAGATGAACAGGTTTACTTTATTGCCTAAAGGGGAAATACAACTCTTCTACAAGGTAGTCTACATCATCCAAGAACATGTACTCATATACTACTACAAACATTCTCTACCATGCAAAGTCACCCCAGCACCCTAAGATGCTTTAAAGATACACCAAAGCAAATCGTATCAACTAATCTTGCATTAACAAGGTTAATTAAACCCTAGTTGACACTATGTTTGAATATCAACACTTGTTTTGGTAGCATGGAAAAATCTAATAAAATTACAGTGGATTACTATCATCTACTTTAGCATGCCACAAAAATTTCATTACATTTGGAGTACTAGAACTGCCTACACAAAAATAACAATCTAGGGCCTAAAAATGAGCATAAAAATACTTTATACTATGAAAAGTATCAAACAACAGATTTAGCAAATTTTCCTACATTCTACACACTAAACAATTCCTATAGAAAAATTATTATATGCATGTTTTATTTATATTTTTCTCTCTATCAAAAATAACAATTTCTAACAATAATAAGCACTTGTACTACACATAAGAATTTTTCTACAGAACATGCATGGCAAATATTTTTCCTAGAAAGTACATTACACAAAAAGATTAACAAGATTGAAACCATATTTTTCTGAGTTTTCTATGATTTATTACATATTTATCAAGAAAACAACAATTTCAATTATTAAATAAAAACCCTACAGAAAAGTATTGCAAACTTGACATACAACATTTTTAGATCATAGATCTGGTCCTAAGAAGTCTACAAAAATTTATTTCACAATTTTTGGAGCCAAAATGATTGCACAAACATTTTCTAAAGCATTTCTATTCCCAATAATAAAAGAAAAACGAAAAACCGATTTTCCTTAAAGCTAACGGGCCGGCCCAGTGAAACAAACCGGCCGCTACAACATTTCAGCCTGTGTGCGCGTGGGGGAAGGAAAAATGAGCCAGCCCGGCTTAGGCTCCGGCCCAAGGTCATCCCGACCCAACACGGGCGGGCGAAGCCGAGGCCGAGCCATGCCGGCGCCTAGGACCGTGGCGGTGCGGTGGCTACTGATGGCCAGCGGCCGCTTCTGGTCGTGAGTGGACAAGGCGAGGCGTGCACAACAAGCGCGGTGTCACACCTAGTTTTCTAAAGAATAAAACCAGGCTAATCATATGTGTGCCCAGGAAGACCACACATATGCCAGAATGAAAAAAATATCAGAAACAATGTTATTATATAACGTATACATAGCTATATTAACACTTACATTAGAGTATCGCGAAACGGTGACTAAACTTCAGGCTCCATTCTTCTCAGGGACGGCTGACTGGTGGCTCCATATGCCAAGCACTTCTGAAAGACTTCTAAAAACTCCACTACACCTTCATCCTTCTTCTAAGTAGCACCTTACTACACACTGGAGTGTGGTGGAAATAGCAAGAGTGAGTCCATGTCGAACTCAACAAATATAACACAGGGTTCATGAGGCTCAAAAAGGATAGACACTGGTTTACTGCATTTAGCTTTTAATTATCACAGTTTTAACATATGAATAGCATCAGGTTTGCATTAATCCCACAATAAACATATGATCAATGTAAATATGAATAACGAATAGCAAAAACACATTTGTAGTCATTAGTGATCATCTATTCCGTAAGGGTCCAAGGCCACTCGTGACCGTGAGAACGGCTGTTATAACAGTTTTACACTCTGCAGAGGTTGTACACTTTCACTGTGAGTCGTGATTTACCCTTTCGCCCGAGGTGATCAGCCTCTTGACCCACTACCAAGGAAGGTCGGCAGGGTTCACTATGAAGTCTTTCAAAGGTTCGTCTAACAAGTTAGGGCCATTAGATTCACTCGGCAAACAGATGTAGAGCCCCCTTCCAAATGGCACAATGACGCGCAGCCTATACACATAAGGACAGAGGCCGCACTATACCCGATTCGTCAAGCCATTCTTACGCCATGAAGGTTACCACTAACAAGCTAGAAAAGGTCCTCATACTTGAGTAAAGCCAGAGCCATATAGCCCTCACAGTTGTACTGTAAGTCCCGGATGTTCGCTTACAGATGAGTCCTTATGGAGAGAAACTAGAGCACCAAAAATAGCCCCATGCTCTAGCCCTCTTTAAACAGTAATTAAAAAGTCATCTTTTAGTGTTGTTGCATATTCCATTAATCATATTACAAGATCATAGTTTATGTTCAGCGCTAGCAAAAGCTAACCAATGCAAAATCCCATAGGTGACAAGGTATAGATAAAAAACTAGGAAAATCCTTAATGGCAATTCAATACAGACACATGCAATATGATTTTATGTGATTAAAGTGAATAGGGTGACAAGGAAATCCCATGTTATACTTGCCTTTCTCCCAGAGTTAGTTACTCAGAAGTCTTCAACCTCTATCTCTGATCGTCAGCTTCTACAGTACTTGTCGGTCCTCAGCTCCTAGTCTTCAGCGCTCGCGAATCACACTTTTACTCGCAGCAACCAAGCACAGCAAACAGACAATAAACACACCTAAGAACAAACATCATACAAAAGAGACACTTTAAAAGAGAATGCACTAAACAATACGGTACGTTGCTACGATCGCGAGAACGCAATAACGACAGATAATGGAACTACCATCAAAGAGGACTCGCGACTATCGAGGAGTTTGCAACAAATCGGAGAAGACAAACTATACGTTTGATTTATTTTGGTTAATGAATTAAGGTGATCGACATTTCAGAAAATTATTCTAAAGTTGAATTAATCAAATTATAAAACCAAAGTTAAATCTTAGTTATATGTTATTAATATATATTTTATAGTATTTAAGCCACTTAAACATTTATAATTTAGAAAGCACCGATCATGAGACAGCAACTAATCGATTATCATGTTTTGTAATTAAATTAAGCAAGTTATAATTAGCAACGAAACATTTAAGTTGTTATTTATCAAGTTAGCTTTTTATTTACAAAAGGTTGTGATATAAACCTAAGTCTCTTTTAATTCAAAAAAACATTAAATAAGCATTAATCTAATCAACTATATATTTTACGTTTACTAAAATAATTATAACTAACAAAGGCATGTTAAGGTTGGTGTTATTCAAGTTAACATTTGCTCTATGAAAAAGCAATGATTAAGACCTAAGCCGCTTTTAGTTAAAAAGATATTCCATAAACATTAATCAAATTAATATGATTAAATTCAAAAACACAAGAAAGGGTGAACAACGCCACTAACATGAAGATTATGTCAGCACGATCGCAACTTATCGAAAACATAATTATAAGACTAGATTACTTTTAATTAGAAAACTTTTAAATAAATATTAATCTAATTACATTTATATTATATAAAAGAAACAACTACACGCTTGATTATTTTAATTAAATAAAATCACGTGATAGTTATTAACTCAGATTACTCAAATTATATTCTAATTCCAAGCTGAGTTAAGACCAATCTTGTTTTATAAATATTGTCGTAGGGATTAAGCAAGTTCAACTTAAAGTTCGCAATATGAAAAGGGACACGTGCATACTTAATAGTGCCTAATATATATAACTTGTTTTAAGTAATAATAAATTAAGAATGCATTTATGTAGCAATTAATCATATTAATATTTGTATAGAAAAATCTTTAAGTACATCACCTATGTTGCTTTTAATTTGGAAAACTGGTTACATGCATATTAAACAATTTAATATTTGACTATACATGGAAAAATACATGTGACATGGTAAACATCATCCCTAACCTGTAGTTTATGGTCAGCACGGTCGTAACGCAACAAGAACCGAGTTAAAATTAGATTGCTTTTAATTGGGAAGCTATTAAATAAATATATTAATCTAATCACTATTTATAATTAATAAATTTATAATCAAGTGACATGATAAAGGTTACCACTATTGCATAGAGCGCGATGATGCGAATCTAACGCAACTAGAATGACTCGAAACGGAATTAAAACGAAGAAACAGTGGAGAGCGATTGATAACTATGGGTGATGTATTCCTATAATATTTTTGGATTTATTTTTCTAAAGGAAAATGACCATAGGGTGTGTGTGACGTGATCATGCCATTAATGTGATGTCATCAAGCTATCATCAAGCTAGCAACAGAAACCACGTAATTGGAGCATGTACGAACGGGGCCTAGGGACCTTGACTTCTCTAATAAAAAAAACAACGAAGGATATAGTGAGATGGCAAACTCACCAAGGGCTCGTATCGGGCGGAGATGTCTCAGAGGCGAGCAGCTCGATGGGGGCAGCGGCAGCTACCTTCACGGAAACCTTTTCGGAAGGACGGGCACAGATGTGTGAGTCGTGCGAAGCTATATCGGCGTGCCGACTCATCAACGGCATCAAGGTCGATCATAGGGGTTGATTAGTGGCTGCGCCGATTGTTCTTATCGACATCTGCGTGGATAGCAGCAGCTAACGTTCGTACAGGTTCAATGGAGTCAGCAGGCCGAGGCAGATCAAGCTAACAGGAGGCGTGTGGAGGTCCTTACCGATGTCAGAAGAGAAACAACGATGTCATGTTGAAGCAGAGAGCGGCGAGATCGGGTTTCAAAAGAAGGCTCCTCCGACGATAGATCGGCGACGATGCATCACTGCTTGACAAACCATTGAGAGGATGAGCAGCTTCATACGATGGTCCGAGGCTCGCGGCTGGAGATGCCTGATCAGAGATGATGAAAGCAACAGCATGGGATCTTTGGCCTGCTAAAGACGGCGGATGAACTGGGCTTGGGCGATGCCTTGATATGTATATATATGTAGACCGAGAGTCACGACGTGTGCAACCTGGACTCTCCACACGGCCGGAAAACAAGGTTGAGGGAAAGCCTGTTTGTGATGCGGGATCAACCAAGTTAGCAAAAAACCTAGACTTGCATACTTCCTTATTTAATTGTTTCTCCTTCCATGTATATACATATATATGTTTGGCAGCCATATACGGAGTATATACTTGCGCAAATCTAAATTCATGTGCTTGCCAACTACCATGTATATACGTGTATATAGCTTGCTCAGGTTTACCGCGTCTTGGCCAGCACAATTTCATTGTCTAGATCTAATTATTCCTTAAGAGAAAACATATGGTATTTCTAGATTTCTTTTTTTTTAAAAGGAGAGCGGCCACTAAACAAATCCATGTATCATGTGACGTCATCTAGCTAGCAAGAACAAAACACACGCCTGGTCCGATTGCTCTGCTAGCTCCGCTCTAGCGTGGAGTTGGACGGAGAAGAAACTGGCAGCCACGGTGACTTCAGCGGATGAGCTCGGCTACTCGGCGAGATTCGATCGAGCGGTGGTGAGCTGCTAGAGTTAGGGCAAAGCTAGGGTACCGGCATGTATACACAACAATATTGTTAACCCTATGATGAATTTTAATTTATATAAAAAAATTGATTTCCTATGTTTTCACAAGCACCAAATATAGAAAATTAATTCATTTTACCTCTAATTCAAATGATGCAAATTTTAGGGTGTTACAATTCTACCCCCTTAAGATGAATCTCGTCCCGAGATTCGGAAGATGATGATCAAAGAAATCTAGCGCCCCGACTTTGGAATATGCTTCACTTCTTTAAGTAGTTCTATCTCCTTACTACGATATCATTGTACTTTGCATGTTATAACAGCCTTGATCTGGATAGCTTGCTCAACTTTTAACCACAGCTTCTTAGTCCCTGGTGTCGTCCGAACTTTTATTAGCAGGGTTATCCAAGGGCATGGGCAATGACTTTTACTTCTCCCAAATGATAGCACATTTCCAAATCTTAAAACCTTTATTGCTCCAATCCAACAATGATGTCACAAACACAAAACCAACTTAGTGAAGATGTCGTGATCCACGTAGATGTCACTCTTAGAATTTGTACAAACACTGCCACACTTACATCCTTGGGTGAATTTCACATAATTAACTTTCTTGAGCTCTTCTCCATTACTCCACCACTAGAGATAACCTAACCAAGAAGAGAACTTCCTTCAGTCAAAACTTACTTGCCATGCTGGGTGTACCATGAAGCCTTAAAATCCCCGTAGAACCGAATGTAGATGTCCACTATCTCCTTCCTACGTCTTCTTTGCCAACTTGTCCAAGGTATGGTGAAGGTTGAACTCCCTACTAATAATAGTTTGAATCAAAGACCAATCAAAACAATTGCTCGAGCTCCTTGTAGATGATCCAACAAGTCACCAAACCAGAGGAAAAGATTCTTGCTCTTCATAGTTCCTTCTCAACCCTAGGGTTAATTGAGATTTCCAAGTGAAACTCTAGATTGTGACCTCCATCTTGCAACTTCTTTAAATTGGCTTTGACTACCCCTTAAGAAAAGAGAAACTAGAGAACACCAAAGGATAGCTTGCATTTGTTTCTGAGTGATAACTACCCTCGTGTCCTTCTGTCATCCCAAATAGACTCATGGGCATATGCAAGAACAAGTAACCTGCACTTCCTCGCGAGCAGAAAAATGGCAGTGCAGAAATACAGTTATAACTCGAGTTCTATGAATCCGATGATGTTGTAGCTTATACCGTTGGAAAGCTTATCAAATTTACTACAACTTTCTTATAGAACACTTCTCCAGATTCTGTAGTTAAGATAGTCAAAAACTGTGCACAACAGAAACTATTCCAGGTTGCTGACAGCACAGATGCATCACCTTGTGATTTTCATAACTCCCAAACCATAATAGCTATCAGGGTAATTCTTATAGTTAGAGAAAGATATTGAAGTCTACTATTGTCTAGAATTTATCCATAATTTTTTTAGGTGTCCAAAAATAGAGGTATGAGCTAAGGAAGACAGACTTCTTAAAAGACAGGATAAGGTAGAAACGAGATTCAGAGAGACTAGAGAGATAGATAACACTAATCTTCAAGTCTTCATTCTTTTTTGAATTGTTCTGATGAGATATAAGACATGGATTGAGTATAGCCAAAAGATGACAAGAAAGATAAAGTTTGATCTTTAGTTCTTCATGCCTCGTCGCTTGAGATATTCAGGACTTGTTGTTCTTGACAACAGATGCTACCCCACTTAACAAGATCTTGTTCCACCTGACGACGTCATTGAACACATCTCTTTCTTGAAGGCTTGCTACTATTGATGCGTTCATTATATGTTTATCCTTCATTGGGTTAAGATAAAGGAGAAAGCTTTGAATCCAGGAGTAGACAAGGACGATACAGAGAAAAGACAACAAGAATTAGGATTGATCGAATGTTAGGTTGGTCAAGAGAGGATACTACTCCACTTTAACATAGATTAAGCTAATTCTCAAGATGATTTCAGGCCTCCTTTGGAACACAAGAACAGAGACGACACACATGCATCACATCAAACAAGACAAGCACACATCAGGCAAAACAAAGCACCAATCACATCATCGGTACTACACGTGCTTCTTCAACAATGGTGGTCATCCTAATGGAACATTAGAGATGATGAAAGGCCATCGAACTTTTAAACAAGGTAAGATCAGAAAACTTTTGGTAAAAATAACACAAATCAAAAACCAAGGGAGTAAGAAATAATAGCTCAAAGGAAGCTATCAAGGAAGGGATACAATAGGACAAGGAAGAGGAAATAGTCAAAACCAATGAATCAAGGGATCACAAAATAGTTTAATAGTAAAATAAGTTTTAAAATGCGTCCAGTGCGACTTGGCATACGTCCGACAGTCAACACCGCTCTGATACCACTCTGTCACATCCAGTTTTCTAAAGAATAAAACCAGGCTAATCATATGTGTGCCCAGGAAGTCCACACATATGCCAGAATGAAAAAAATATCAGAAACAATGTTATTATATAACGTATACATAGCTATATTAACACTTACATCAGAGTATCATGGAACGGTGACTAAACTTCAGGCTACATTCTTCTCAGGGACGGCTGACTGGTGGCTCCATATGCCAAGCACTTCTGAAAGACTTCTAAAAACTCCACTACACCTTCATCCTTCTAAGTAGCACCTTACTACACACTGGAGTGTGGTGAAAATAGCAAGAGTGAGTCCATGTCGAACTCAACAAATATAACACAGGGTTCATGAGGCTCAAAAAGAATAGACACTGGTTTACTGCATTTAGCTTTTAATTATCACAGTTTTATCATATGAATAGCATCAGGTTTGCATTAATCCCACAATAAACATATGATCAATGTAAATATGAATAACGAATAGCAAAAACACATTTGTAGTCATTAGTGATCATCTATTCCGTAAGGGTCCAAGGCCACTCGTGACCGTGAGCACGGCTGTTATAACAGTTTTACACTCTACAGAGGTTGTACACTTTCACTGTGAGTCGTGATTTACCCTTTCGCCCGAGGTGATCAGCCTCTTGACCCACTACCAAGGAAGGTCGGTAGGGTTCACTATGAAGTCTTTCAAAGGTTCGTCTAACAAGTTAGGGCCATTAGATTCACTCGGCAAACAGATGTAGAGCCCCCCTTCCAAATGGCACAATGACGCGCAGCCTATACACATAAGGACAGAGGCCGCACTATACCCGATTCGTCAAGCCATTCTTACGCCATGAAGGTTACCACTAACAAGCTAGAAAAGGTCCTCATACTTGACTAAAGCCAGAGCCATATAGCCCTCACAGTTGTACTGTAAGTCCCGGATGTTCGCTTACAGATGAGTCCTTATGGAGAGAAACTAGAGCACCAAAAATAGCCCCATGCTCTAGCCCTCTTTAAACAGTAATTAAAAAGTCATCTTTTAGTGTTGTTGCATATTCCATTAATCATATTACAAGATCATAGTTTATGTTCAGCGCTAGCAAAAGCTAACCAATGCAAAATCCCATAGGTAACAAGGTATAGATCAAAAACTAGGAAAATCCTTAATGGCAATTCAATACAGACACATGCAATATGATTTTATGTGATTAAAGTGAATAGGGTGAGAAGGAAATCCCATGTTATACTTGCCTTTCTCCCAGAGTTAGTTACTCAGAAGTCTTCAACCTCTATCTCTGATCGTCAGCTTCTACAGTACTTGTCGGTCCTCAGCTCCTAGTCTTCAGCGCTCGCGAATCACACTTTTACTCGCAGCAACCAAGCACAGCAAACAGACAATAAACACACCTAAGAACAAACATCATACAAAAGAGACACTTTAAAAGAGAATGCACTAAACAATACGGTACATTGCTACGATCGCGAGAACGCAATAACGACAGATAATGGAACTACCATCAAAGAGGACTCGCGACTATCGAGGAGTTTGCAACAAATCAGAGAAGACAAACTATACGTTTGATTTATTTTGGTTAATGAATTAAGGTGATCAACATTTCAGAAAATTATTCTAAAGTTGAATTAATCAAATTATAAAACCAAAGTTAAATCTTAGTTATATGTTATTAATATATATTTTATAGTATTTAAGCCACTTAAACATTTATAATTTAGAAAGCACCGATCATGAGACAGCAACTAATCGATTATCATGTTTTGTAATTAAATTAAGCAAGTTATAATTAGCAACGAAACATTTAAGTTGTTATTTATCAAGTTAGCTTTTTATTTACAAAAGGTTGTGATATAAACCTAAGTCTCTTTTAATTCAAAAAAAACATTAAATAAGCATTAATCTAATCAACTATATATTTTACGTTTACTAAAATAATTATAACTAACAAAGGCATGTTAAGGTTGGTGTTATTCAAGTTAACATTTGCTCTATGAAAAAGCAATGATTAAGACCTAAGCCGCTTTTAGTTAAAAAGATATTCCATAAACATTAATCAAATTAATATGATTAAATTCAAAAACACAAGAAAGGGTGAACAACGCCACTAACATGAAGATTATGTCAGCACGATCGCAACTTATCGAAAACATAATTATAAGACTAGATTACTTTTAATTAGAAAACTTTTAAATAAATATTAATCTAATTACATTTATATTATATAAAAGAAACAACTACACGCTTGATTATTTTAATTAAATAAAATCACGTGATAGTTATTAACTCAGATTACTTAAATTATATTCTAATTCCAAGCTGAGTTAAGACCAATCTTGTTTTATAAATATTGTCGTAGGGATTAAGCAAGTTCAACTTAAAGTTCGCAATATGAAAAGGGACACGTGCATACTTAATAGTGCCTAATATATATAACTTGTTTTAAGTAATAAGAAATTAAGAATGCATTTATGTAGCAATTAATCATATTAATATTTGTATAGAAAAATCTTTAAGTACATCACCTATGTTGCTTTTAATTTGGAAAACTGGCTACATGCATATTAAACAATTTAATATTTGACTATACATGGAAAAATACATGTGACATGGTAAACATCATCCCTAACCTGTAGTTTATGGTCAGCACGGTCGTAACGCAACAAGAACCGAGTTAAAATTAGATTGCTTTTAATTGGGAAGCTATTAAATAAATATATTAATCTAATCACTATTTATAATTAATAAATTTATAATCAAGTGACATGATAAAGGTTACCACTATTGCATAGAGCGCGATGATGCGAATCTAACGCAACTAGAATGACTCGAAACGGAATTAAAACGAAGAAACGGTGGAGAGCGATTGATAACTATGGGTGATGTATTCCTATAGTATTTTTGGATTTATTTTTCTAAAGGAAAATGACCATAGGGTGTGTGACGTGATCATGCCATTAATGTGATGTCATCAAGCTAACATCAACAAGCTAGCAACAGAAACCACGTAATTGGAGCATGTACGAACGGGGCCTAGGGACCTTGACTTCTCTAATAAAAAAAACATCGAAGGATATAGTGAGATGGCAAACTCACCGAGGGCTCGTATCGGGCGGAGATGTCTCAGAGGCGAGCAGCTCGATGGGGGCAGCGGCAGCTACCTTCACGGAAACCTTTTCGGAAGGACGGGCACAGATGTGTGAGTCGTGCGAAGCTATATCGGCGTGCCGACTCATCAACGGCATCAAGGTCGATCATAGGGGCTGATTAGTGGCGGCGCCGATTGTTCTTATCGACATCTGCGTGGATAGCAGCAGCTAACGTTCGTACAGGTTCAATGGAGTCAGCAGGCCGAGGCAGATCAAGCTAACAGGAGGCGTATGGAGGTCCTTACCGATGTCAGAAGAGAAACAACGATGTCATGTTGAAGCAGAGAGCGGCGAGATCGGGTTTCAAAAGAAGGCTCCTCCGACGATAGATCGGCGACGATGCATCACTGCTTGACAAACCATTGAGAGGATGAGCAGCTTCATACGATGGTCCGAGGCTCGCGGCTGGAGATGCCTGATCAGAGATGATGAAAGCAACAGCATGGGATCTTTGGCCTGCTAATGACGGCGGATGAACTGGGCTTGGGCGATGCCTTGATATGTATATATATGTAGACCGAGAGTCACGACGTGTGCAACCTGGACTCTCCACACGGCCGGAAAACAAGGTTGAGGGAAAGCCTGTTTGTGATGCGGGATCAACCAAGTTAGCAAAAAACCTAGACTTGCATACTTCCTTATTTAATTGTTATTCCTTCCATGTATATACATATATATGTTTGGCAGCCATATACGGAGTATATACTTGCACAAATCTAAATTCATGTGCTTGCCAACTACCATGTATATACGTGTATATAGCTTGCTCAGGTTTACCGCGTCTTGGCCAGCACAATTTCATTGTCTAGATCTAATTATTCCTTAAGAGAAAACATATGGTATTTATAGATTTCTTTTTTTTAAAAGGAGAGCGGCCACTAAACAAATCCATGTATCATGTGACGTCATCTAGCTAGCAAGAACAAAACACACGCCTGGTCCGATTGCTCTGCTAGCTCCGCTCTAGCGTGGAGTTGGACGGAGAAGAAACTGGCAGCCACGGTGACTTCAGCGGATGAGCTCGGCTACTCGGCGAGATTCGATCGAGCGGTGGTGAGCTGCTAGAGTTAGGGCAAAGCTAGGGTACCGGCATGTATACACAACAATATTGTTAACCCTATGATGAATTTTAATTTATATAAAAAATATGATTTCCTATGTTTTCACAAGCACCAAATATAGAAAATTAATTCATTTTACCTCTAATTCAAATGATGCAAATTTTAGGGTGTTACACGCGGTGAAAAGGCGAACATGAAGGAGCTGTTCGAGGGAGATGAGGAGGAGCGAGGGCGCCGGTGGCCGGAGCGCGAGCTCGGCTGCTCCGTCCATGGCGGCGCGGCGGGAAACGAAACATTTCGCCCTACCAACGCGAGCAAGAAGCCGCTGACGCTCGTTCGGAGGAGGGAACAAGGCGGCGGAGCTCTATGCGCAGGCAATCGAATGGCGGTGGCTTGCCGTCGTCGGAACGCGGCGGCGGAGGCAAAGCTCACGGTGGCGAGCGGTTCTCCCGCTCGAGATTTTGGAATGGGCGAGCGAAGGGACAAAGAGAGCGAGAGTGGAGGGAGGCTCGGATAGGGCGCTTTGAAGGCGGGCGAGGCCGGTCGGACGGCAGGGCGGTGGTGACGCGCGGCGAGCTCGCCGTCGCATGGCCGCCACGCGGCTCGCGCGCTCTGTCGCGGTCGGGGCGTGGGCGCGCTCGCGCGGGAGCGGCGCGGGCGTGGAGCAGGCGGCGCGAACAGGCCGGCCCAAGAGCAGAGCAGGAGGGCGGGGGGGGGGGGGCGTGTGGCGCAGGCCGGGCCGAATCGGCCACGGGCCAGGAAGTGAGGCCGAAGCCCGCTAAGGTGAGAAAAATGATTTTCATTTATATTTTCAAATTCTATTTTTCCATACACCTCCCAAATCAAATTTTTAGCAAGTAGACAACATTTTCTCAAGATCATATTAATTTGTTAAAGTTTTACGAACCTCATTTTAAATTGTGAACAAATAAATAAATATTGGATACCTTTAGAAAATTATTAAATCCTCTATTTTATTTAATGTTTTCTATCCACAAGCCAAAATAGAAATTTTGCGGTGTGATAGTGGGCTAGGCCGGGATGGTATATAGGCCTAGTTGGGTGTCCCTGTGTAGCTCTCCTGTTTCGGTGCGTTTTTGGCTTCCAACTTCATTTTTTGCTGTGTTGCTTGCATGTTGTTTCCGCTAGTTGCTCCGAGTGTTTTTGGGTGCATGTTGGCACGCGTGTGTTCATCTTGGAAGTTTTGGGGTTTGAACGCTTCAGTGGGTTGCTTGGGACATAGGCTGGTTTCTCGCAGAGAAATTTTGGCTCGGTCTGCATTCACCCCCACTTGAGTCCTCTGGTCCTCTACTCGCTCCTTCAGCTTTTTAATATTTGGTATATAGGTATACACACACACACACACATATATATATATATATATATATATATAGCTGAAATAAAACATATTGTAGGCTTTGCATCCAAAACATACTTTCGGCACTCCGTTATTTATTACAATAGCTACATGTGCAGCAATAACAAGTAGTTCTTCTCGAACAAGAGTGCTGAATGAAATGATATAAAGCAAAATCACATCATAGTTAAATAGTGAACGACGATGAACGAAATACAGTACTATTCAGATGGACCGGTTTAGCTGGCGTGCGTCTTCAAGCTTGATCGTCTGCCTGCCTCTGCAAAGACCTCAGTGTATCCCATGGACCTTCAGATAGACTATGAAACCAGCGATGACGACGTACGGCCACAATACCCAGAGGGGTACGGACACAATCGAACACGCAAATTCCACGAACGTTCGGTTACCCCGCCTGTTAAGAAGCACCAATATATCCGCGCCTATGGTGCACGTGAACCAAACTATGTCAAGCAGCACGAGACCTGTAAACAGCCATGTGAGAACAGCAGCTGCGTAGGCGACCGGAGCCAGCACGGCATACGTCCCAAATGCAAATGCGGCGCTGAGGCTCCGGGCGGAGCTGTTGAGGAAGAAGATGGCTAGGATGAAGGCGCTCTTGCGCGTGCTGATGTCAACGGTGCTCACGCCAGCGTACATGAGGCTAATGGTGGCCATGGTAGAGCAGAAGGCCGCTAGGTTGTTGGCCATGACGAATGCCTGGAAGGAGTACTTGTTGGCGAGTTCCGGTGTACCATCCGGTTTGTTGCCACCCGTACTGTATCCTCCGGGTAATTGGAAAGCTGCTGCAAATGAAACCGTTATGATGAGCACTGACACAACACCAATGGTCGTTGTGGAATCTTGGATTTTCTTTGCCTCCACCTCCACATTTAGTTCAGGTGCTTGCACCTTGGCACCATGTCGTTGGACACCAGATTTAGCACCAGCAATACTTAGCAGGTTATGTATCCTAACATTGGGATCCTGCAAAGTGCCAAAGGGGTAAAAGTTCATTCACACGACTGCCTTCTTTATTTCTAAATTATTTTACAAATAATTTTGTACCTCTTGGATGAAATTGAGCCAAAAAGAAAAAAGTTTAAGAAACAAAATGATTATTCTGAAAGTTTAGGGACAAAACTGAGTCTTGAGTGATAGTTGAGGGACCAAAGTGACTATTACGCCTTGATAATAGTAGCCATCGGATCATTTTTTTTAAAATTACCCATCTCTCTCGTTATGAAAAATAATATAAAATGACCCCTGAATATACGGCCAAATTACCCATGTATAAGATGGTGATGAAACCAAGCTACACCTTGAACCAAAACACTCCGAAGAACATGTAAGGAAGTGTCTCCTATTGGGTTGTAGTGTAAATATATAGTAGATTGTTTGTCTAATAATTAGTATAAATAAATATAAAAAGATTACGTACCAATCCATAGAAAAGCCCTCGAGGCCTCATGCTGTTTGCAACATCCAGCGCTGTTTGTCCTTCGTTGTTTTGTATATTTAACTGAACTTCCTTGTACCAAATTAAAGGATACATAGTCCAGGGCGTTCCACCCTTTGCGGCGAGGTGTAGTGCGGTGTTGCCTTCATTGTCCCTCATATTCATGATGGATGCAAACTTGTGAACCTGACAAGCGTCCTTATGTCGTCGCAAGAAAACAGAAATAATCCACCAAACTAAATACCAGTGACCTTTGATAGCAGCAGTGTGGACGAGGGTCCTGCCTTGGGTGTCACGTAGTTGGGTGCAGTCGGGGCATTTCCGTAGCAAGGCTTGAATGACACCAAGGTTGCCTCCAAAGGCGGCGACATGTATAGGAAACGACCCCTCGTCGTCGGGCCGATACGCTGAAGATTCGTCAGCATCTAACAGTAGCGTTGCCATTCTGCTCGTCTCAGGTCCCCATGACGCTGCAAAGTGCAGAGGCGTTCTTCGGCTTGATCGCTCTCCTTGTTTGATGAGTTTCTTGTTCCACTCCAGCAACTTCCTTGTCATCCCTACATTTTCAATAGGTTAGGAATAGGCAGGTAATTAAGAACTAGAAAGATTACCCATACAAACAGCGCCGTTAGCTAGATTAGCCCCATATTGACTGGTCATATTTTTTTAGTCCATCAGCCCCTACTTTCGCATGCGCTAGAATCAACATTAGGAAAAAAAACACCTTTGCGTCGTCCTCTGCGGGGCAGCTCGGGCAGCACCAGGTTGCTCCGCCGCCAGGGCCCCTACCCCGTGCTTCTCTACCCTGCAGCCATCACCGGAGCTTGATGCTGGAGGTCAGGCGAACGCCAAGGATGGCGGTGGTAGGGACTCTTCTTCCTCCCTCTCACAGTTGGAGGCACCTGGAACATGGTGTGTGCAGCCCGGTGGCCCGGCATCGCAGATCCAGTGTTCACTCACCTAGATCTGCCAGCCCTGCATCTGGAGCAGCCCACCGGTGGCCGATCGGTGGTGGCTGATGGTAGTGGTCATTGGTCAGGCTCGCACAATATGGAGTCGGCACGGTTCTCAGGTCATGGTGGTTGTATTTGTTGGCCGACAGAGAACGACCGAGCTGGGTAACGCGGTTGGTGCGGCAGCCAACCGCTTGACTGGACCTGCTTGTCGGTGTACAAGCTGCTCTGGCTGGCTATTGGAGTGATGAGATATGGTGGCAGTGTGTAGTGTAGGCCGCACGAGAGGAGACATGACAGCGCAGTTATTGGGTGCACATCGACGCGGGCTTGGCGGCGTGGGAGGTTGCTCCACGTGTGGAGACCTGGCGGTCGCAGACACAGAGGTGTGGCCGTGGTGGGCAGCGTGCTTGGTGGCCGCGGTGGTGGCCGTTCGTAAGGTTTGGATCGGAGGGGGTGCATTTGCCTATGCAGCTCTTGCCATTATGACAAATCCAGGGGCTACCAGGCTTGGATCTTACTGGCGGTAGGCATTTCCAACACGACCACATGTGCATCAACTTCACTGTCTTTCTTCATGTTCTCTGTCGCCTCCTTATGCTGGGTTTGCTATGCCGTTGAGATGCTATCTAGGTCATCAGCGCATGGCCTTATACGTGGGTTGGTCAGTTAAGGTCAAGGCATAAGCCTGGTCGATGATGCATGCCAGCGCCACTTCCTCCTTGGAGGCGTCCACTACGTCCTACCCTACTACTAGTTTATCTTAGGGTCAAAACACCGCTTATTCGTGGGCTAATGATGGAGGCGTCTTAATTGAAATGACCTTCTTGATGGTGTCATCATTGGATCCTGGCACCGTGTTTAGTGTCTCTCGACCGGTGGTGGCATCATTTGCAGTCTAGGAGAAGTCAAAGTTGTTGCATCGATGTGTTGACGAACTTAGCAACAATGACTTAAAGCAAAGGGAATTGGTGTCACATACTTCATTTTCTTTTGTGCTTTTGTAATTTGTGGCAGCTTATGGCAAGGGTGACACATGGGCTCCGTCACATATTGATTTGTCATAGTTACTGTTGTATCGTGTAGTATTTGTAGTTGTATATAGTATTTGTATGGTTTTTGGACCCGGTTTTCCTTATTATAAATTATGTTAGACCAATTCTCCTCTTCTTATTAGTATATGCTGCAATCAATAATTCCGGGTCTTCTAAAAAATAATTAGTATTAGTTACTACTTAATACCTCTAATTAAATAATAAAAATACTTATAATAAATTACATATTTTTTCTTTGTTTATTTTCTAATAGGTATAGTCCATAGTCCCTATCTAGTTGTCGTGATAAACTTATCTGTTATTGAACTAAATGTTTTTCATCCATATTCATAGTTTTTTCCCTTTCAATGTCACCTCTGTGTATAATTAATGTGCATTCAGTCGAAACCTTAGCTTAAACTATGGTGACTCTTGTTGCAGGCCATATCTTATATGACAGAATGAACCTAATTTTTATTTTTAAATTTTAATCTTAATAATTGCTACAAACTTTTTATCCTCAAATAAAGTTGAAACCCTCCTTTTGTACTTTATAGAAATAAGGAACTTAGGTTATAGATTACACTCTTAATAAGTACAATGATGACATAAATAATTATTTCTAACCTGCATCACATCATATAACATCTATGCTATAGCTTGAAGTGAGATCTAGGATGTGGTAGCGGTGCAAATCTCAAGAGGATATTTATATCTAAGCTTTATAATACTTGTTTACTCTAAAGTAATCTTAAAAGATAGAATATACAGCCACCTACGATCTGCATAACCCCTATTTTCAACATGTTTGATTTTCTCATTTCATCAAGGAATTATATGTACAGTACTGATATGTTAAACATTTTTGTCAAAATGAATAAATATATCTAAAGTATATAACAACTGATAAAAATTACATGTCCTGGATATTAAAATAATTTTAAATTGTTAGTATCATTAGAATATGAATCATTAAGGAAATGTTTTTCATGATATATGTACACACACACACACCATTCGTGCATGCACCTGCACTTTATCTGCATGATGGTACAACATGTGTGTTTACTTTAGTCGAATTTTAATATATTAATATTAATAGAAGTTGGTACATAAAAGACATATATATGCTTCA
Organism: Saccharum spontaneum; assembly: GCA_022457205.1. Classification (NCBI taxonomy): domain Eukaryota; kingdom Viridiplantae; phylum Streptophyta; class Magnoliopsida; order Poales; family Poaceae; genus Saccharum; species Saccharum spontaneum. Next base: position 39,910,199 of record CM039598.1, on the reverse strand, counting down.
TGGTTATTCAAACATTTTTTTATAATAGATAATGTTGATCATTTAGATGTTGATTTTGAGAATATTTTAGTTTTTTAAAATAATAACAACAGTGCTAATTTAGATGCAATTTTAAGCAGATACGTATATTATCTATCATAATAACATGTGGGTACTATCATTTTTTGTAATGATATAGATGGGTAATTTAAATATATATTCATGGTTTACTTTAACACAATAGCAGACGTGGGTAATTATTCATCGATTCCTCAACCTTATCCCATCTCCATTTTGAAAACAGAATAGATCCAATGACGACTATCATTATCAATGGTGCTTATAGTTTACCAAATTGATGGCTAGACAGTACTGGTTTTTATGAGAATTTCCAAGATTTATGTTTTCCCTAGCAGATCCCATGAAGATGAACACGAAGGCTTCATTAGGCACCTCTAGTTGGAATTTCCTAGATTTATCTTCTTATTAGTGTGATATGCATTTGGTGGAAACCTAAGGTTCACTTATATAAGATCTCATTGTAGCTGTTTTTATGATTTCATGAACCTATATTGTAGCTTTTAATTTTTTATCTATTTGTTGTAGCTTTTTATCCACATGCTGAGTTGAAACTCTATTGCTTACTGTATCTTATAATGGTGCATATATAATCGTTTCAGTTTGCACCACATTACTCAAGATGTTGAATTTGTTGTATCAAATAATTATATGTGTAGCACTCTATTTTTATAAATTGAAACATTTTAATCCAAATGTATAAAATTATTTAAGATAACAACTTAAAATTTTATTGCCATGGTGTCACACCCTAAAATTTTCAATTTTGGGTTGTGCTTAGAAAACACTAAATAAAATAAATGATTTCAATGTTTGAATAAATTTATTAGATAAGTTAAGTTGTTGCTAATTTAAATATAGAAAATTGTGGTTTTAAACTTTTTCATATTAATTTGATAATGTGGTGTTTGTGTGATGTTTGTCTTTGGTGTTGGTGAGTGCTATTATTTTCAAAATACCGTAGGACGACGTTTACTTCTCATCGGAAAACTCTTTGGTATTTTCTGGATCCAAAATTCCAATTTCCGTGAGCTTAATCTTTTTCCTTGATCTCTTCATCCATCTTTTCATAAGCTCCAAATACTTTATTTGGGTTCCTCATGTTCCATAATGTCTCTAGAAAATTCCCTCGAATTTTCGGAGTTTTTGGAGTATTTTTCGCGGCTTAAATAATAATTCTGGACTTTTCTAGAATTATTTTATCCACGAAATTAATTAATTCCGAAAATAATAAATATCATATTTTCCACCAAAGCTTGTGTGCAATAATCCTAAATGTCCATTCATTTATTTACTAATGGGCTTTAATAATTAATTAGGCCTATTAGTAAAGATGGAGGGTGCAACGTCAATTAGCACCATATCGCTAGTTGACGTGAAGGTGGAGAGTCTTCCTCCCTATATATATGTCCGGCCTGCCTGCTAGCCCTGTTTTCCGCCGCTGTCGCCGCCCGCTGCCGCTGTTGTTGCCGCCGCCGCTGTTGCCGCCGCTGTCGCCGCCCGCCGCCGCTGTTGCCGTTCGCCGCCGCTGTTGTTGTCCGCCGCCGCTGAGCTCGTATCGCAAGCCGCCGCTCGTAGCTCCCTCCACCTCTCGCCGAAGTTCTGCATCTACAGCTTGCGTTCCGGCGAACTTCCGACGAAGGTTCGGCGAGCTTTTCCGGCCACGTTTCTCGTTCCCGGCGAATTCCGCTTTTACTCCGAGGTTTGTCTCGTCGTCCTCTACACCGTCATGCCTTCTTTTTGTCGAATCCATCGTCGTTTGATCAATCCCCTAACCCATCTTCCTTTTCTCCGATGAGAAACACCATGCTGTTCATCGACCATGGGCTTTACTGGCCTCGTCGCGGCCCAGCGTGCCTGCCTGCGTGTGGGCGCTGCCGCGTGGCCGCATGCCGACGCCGGCCGGCCAGGCCCCTCCCCGCTGGCTGAGCCCCTGCCCCCCTAGCGTACGAGCAGCAGCAGCCCTTCACCTCCGTGCGTCTGTATAGACTGAGAGGTAGAAGACGAGGTAATTATAGAATTGCCACCGATCGTAAATTGTCCGCTGTTTCGTCGTTTTAACTCCGATTTGAGTAGTTCCAGTTGCGTTAGTTTCGTGTCGTCGCGCTCTACGCGGTAGTACCAACATTGGCCATGTCTCACAATTATAAATTTATTGATTTAAATGCACTTTGGTTAATAATTACTTAATCGCTGTTAAATAAAAAATAACTTAGGGTTATAATTCCATTCGCGTCGTGTCGTGTTTGTGTCGACGTAAACTATGTATTAGTAACGATGTTTATCATGTCATTTGATTATGAATTTATTAATTTAAATAGTAATTAGATTAATATATTTATTTAATAGTTTTCCAATTAAAAGCAATCCCGGTTTAAATCCGTTCTTGTTGTTTTGCAATAAGTGAATAGTTTGATCCATTCATTATTTATTTATTTCATCGAGCCATAGTGCCATGCAAGCTGTTAGGTCTACGTATGTGCAAGCACAATGCAGGTTCCCATCCAATTTGCTAGCTTGATGACATCATGCATAAGTTTTGTGGCCGTTTTCCTTTAGAAAAACAAATCCCGAAATACAATAGAAATACATATATACATACAATCTTGTTTAGGCCATATCTTCCACGTTTTAACTCCGATTTGACCCGTTCAAGTTGCGTTAGGTTTGTATTTGCAAGCCCTATATGTTAGTGTAGCTGTACAGTAGGTTTGAAAAGTTTAATTTTCGAGTTTATATTAAAGTAATTATTTATCTATAGGAAATCTTAGAAAATTCATAACTTTCACGTTTTAAATCCGAATTTCGTGAACTTTACGTCTGTGTGATCGTAGCAACGTGTAGAATAGTTTTGTAAGCTTTTCTAAATGTTTTTCTACTGTTGGTGTACTGTTCTAATTGTATCTTTTGTTTGCTTCGTGTATGTTTGCTCGGAATGTTTGTATGTTGATGCTTGGTGATCGAATTTAGACGGTGAGCAGTACTACGACGATTAGGAGTATTATTTTGAGCCGGACCAGCAGTATCTATCGGAGAACTTTGATCAAGGCAAGTATAACATGGGACCATCCTTGTTACCTATTCACTGAAATTATCATACATATGCATGTGTCTTCCTTGACAACCATAGAGATTATAACTTAGCTATTGATATCTTGTTTCCTTGTCACCTATGGGTTGTGCATTTGGGTAGCTATTGCTAGCGCTTAATTATGAACAATGATCTTGTAATTTGACTAATGGATTATGCAATCAACCATTAAGATGATTTTATTACTGTTGAAAGGGGGCTAGAGCAAGGGGTTATATTGTTGCTCTAGTTACTCTCCATAAAGACTTACCTGTAAGTGATAACCGGGATATACAGTACAGCTGTGAGGGCTATATGGCTCTGGCTTTAGTTGTTCAAGAGACCTTTTCTAGCTTGTTAGTGGTTACCTTAAATGGCGTAAGAATGGCTTGCCACGTTGGGTGTAGTGCGAGCCCCTGGCCTAGTGTGTATAGGCTGCGGTTGTTGTGCCACAGGGAAGGGGGGTTCTACATCTGCCTGTCGAGTGAATCTAATGGCCCTAACTTGTTAGACGAACTTTTGAATGGCTTTATATGGTTTCTTGTGCTTAGGGATTCATGACCCCTTAGCATATGGAAATCATGACTCACAGTGAAAGTGTACACCTCTGCGCAGAGTTTAATAAACTGGTATACTAGCCGTGCTCACGGATACGAGCGGCCTTGGGTATTCTTACAGAATAAATGATCACCATTGATATATCATGCTTAATATTGTTGTTGTTATTATCATGCCATGTTAATGCTATTCATTATCCTTATTACAATTGATCATTGATTCATTAATGGGAATTGGAATACCTTGATGCTACTCAATTGCTAATTACATAATGAATAAAAGCTAAACGCAGTCAAACAGTGTCTAGCCTTTTGTGCCTCATGAACCCTGTGTTATACTTGTTGAGTTCGACATGGACTCACTCTTGCTATTTCCACCACACTCCAGTGTGTAGTAAGATGCTACTCGGAAGAAGGACTAAGGTGTAGTGGAGTTTCCAGAAGACTAGTAGAGGTGCTAGGCATATGTTACCCCCAGTCAGCCGTCCCTGAGAAGAATGGAGCCTGAAGTTTAGTCACCGTTCCGCGATACTCTGATGTAAGTGTTAAAATAGCTATGTATACGTTATCTAATAACATTGTTTCTGATACTTTTTCATTCTGGCATATGTGTGGACTTCCTGGGCACACATATGATTAGCCTGGTTTTGTTCTTTAGAAAACCGGGTGTGACACATGGTGTATTAATATAAAGTAATTAAAATTATTAGTGTCATTGTTATATAGTTTATTGAAGAATATTTTCCACTTAATAATCTACCAAAATAAGCATTTATCCATATGTATACTTGGTTTACATGGTGGTACATAACATTATGCTTGCTTTTAACTTAACAGTGGTAGAGTGTGTAATTTAGAAGCATATATGAATTAGTTTTCACAATAGTTCAATTATAAAATGTAGAATTGAGAGATATTTTTTATATAACACAAGTGAGATGGATAATCTAGTTACAAATTAAGAGGTGTTACATTGTAATATCTTTGGTAATAGCACAGGTAGGTAATTTATAAAAAATATTAGGTTGTTACTTTACATTATCTTTCATAATATTAGAATTGTGTAATTTAGATACAAAATTAGGAGTTATTTGGAAGTATCTTTCACAATGACATAGGTGGTTAATTTAGATGCTAATTTAGGAGATTATTTTTAATTGTCTTTCATAATGGTAAAAGTGGGTAATTTTGATACACATTTTGTGGGTTATTTTTAATTACGTTTCATAATGGTAGGATGAGTAATTTCGATGCAAGATTAGGGGACTACTTTATTAATATGCTATAATGGAAGAGGTAGGTAATTTTTTTTTTATAAATCATAATAGATCCAATGTTTATTATTGATGATGGAGAATAGAGTCTATCAAATTGAAGGATAGACATATCTGATTGTTGTGATAATGTTTTAGGATTTATCTTTGTTCTTAGCGTGTCTTGTGGAAATTAACTTGGAGCCTCTTTGCATTGTTCGCCTAAACGGCCGTTTAGTCCATTTAAACATCATTTAAATGGTAAATGGAGCCAACCCATGTCCTGTGGATCCTAAATGCTGAATTAAACGGTAGGACTGTTTAAACCGTCTGAGTGGTCTAAACATAATCAAGTAAACATGATTTAATGAGCTAAATGACCATTTAATTCATAATTTAGTCAATAAGAGGATTACAACTACCGCAATCAACACCAACTAATTAACATCAGAAGTATAGGAAGTGTTGTGAGATTTAGATTCCTTCCAAAAAGATTATTTGATAGAACACTAAATTTTTGCATGTGTAAATATGCATATTTTCTAGCATATTTAACTTTTACATATATACATAAACATGTACATTTTAGCATTACTATACAAAACCATTTAGACAATTTAACTTCATTTAAACACCATCTAAACGCTAAATAAAAGGTGACCGACTATTTACCATTTAGCGCTTAGGATAACACTACCTCTTTGCTATATATTTTATAATATGGTGTAGGGAGTTAATTTTTTATTGTAAATTGGAATATATCCAACGATTATTATTGATGATGGTGATTAGAGTCTATCAAATTGAAAAGCATATGTTTCTAATTATTGTAAAAAATTATTGGATTTATTTTTTCTTAGTGTGTTTAGTGGGAATTAACGTGGAGCCACCTCCGTTGGAGTCTCTAATTAGTAATTAATATATAGTAGGAATATCTATTTGACTTTGCAGGTGATATTCGCATACTGGTATATGTACATCAGTTATTAAGGGCACAAAATTTGGAGAAAATACGCATTATGCTTAGTAACTGGAGCATACTAGTAATATATATTCGTGAAGTTTATTGTACTACTAGACAAAAGACATACTTACTTTCACTCCTGACGACTGCAGCGTGCAAGGCGTTTTGTCCACCTGGTCCAGAGTAAGAGAGTTGGTTGTTCTTTTCGTACACTTGCTCTGCAATATCGTCGTGCCCTAACAAGATGGCCAGGTACAATGGCGAAGCGCCATTGGTGCGCGGAATACAAGCCAGCTCCGCGTCCGCCGACATTAGCACTCCGACCATTTCCTTGTCGGCCCAGCGGACCGCCTCGTGTAGGACTGTCTCCCCTTGCTTATTCTGCTCTCTCAGCGCCTCTTGCAGCCTTGTCGGGTTGTCTTCGTCGTCTTCGCGTCTCGCCAGGTCCATGAGATGCTTGATCATTTTGATGCTCCCAACTCTAGCAGCACAGTGGAAGGCCGTGTCGCCCATGACATTGCACCTGCTCAAGAGGTGCTTGGCCTTACGGCAGATCACCGTTGAGCTCATCAGGAACTCTTCACCATCTCCACCAGACGCCACCGCATGGAGGACGGAGTCCAGCGCATATTGCTCAGCCTCCTTGATATCGATTTCAATATCAATATCATTATCAATATCAATGGTGACTTGTGGGACCGGCGTGCCTTCATAGCTCATGAGATCATCTAGCCTTCTCCAATCACCGCGCTTTGCGGCCATTAGCAGCTCCGGTGCTACTCGGTCTTCCGCATTCACCTTGTTGAGCGAGCAGGAAGCAGGTTGTTTTGTGTTTGTGGCGTCCGATGCCATTGGCATTTTGAACACCAGGTGGTTGTGCTTGTGTCTATGCCTATTCTTGATTAGAGCACTTGGAACGTTTTTCTCCATCCATGCGGCCACATCTATATATATAGATACATACATTGATTGTATGCAACTACAATGCCTAAAATGTATACTTCACAAAAGCCCACTGCAAAACTCATCCTGGACCACTAGTTAACTTCCTCGTCCTCCTGCGGAGATAAATGTATTCTTTGACATGGGTAACACGCCACCATGATCATGACAGCACGTGCTCCGAATATAAAAAAGACACAATCTAATCATTCATGTTCTCAGTGTTCCTGCGAGAATTGTGCTTGTCCATAAATCGTCATCATTGCATCCTGGTCCACACTGCTCTTTAATTGGCATCCTGGTCCAGACTGGATGCCTTTGTCCCATGTATGACTTTAAACCTTCAATTGGCATCCGGGTCCAGACTGCTCTTTGATTTTTTTTTTCTTTTCGGCTCTTTTCTTCTTTCCCTTGGTCCAATTCAATATCCTTTTAAGAAGGGTATGTGTCTTCATATCAGGTGACTGAGATTATACATTTTTGTCACAGTCACTTTTCTTAACCACTGCAACATCAAATAATAATACAACAAACAAAAACAAGGGTAATACAATGGCTCGATGTCTCTTCAGTACGATTAGTTACAAAGGCCCCGTGAACCTTTCATCTAGACTCTAAAAAAGTAATTTCACATATGTATGTTGATCATTCGATGAGAAAGAAGTAAACTATGGTTTATTCCATTCAATCACTGGATATGAGGCCATCTCCAAAGGCAAAATCTATTTGGTGACCCGTTACACTATGGCGCTTTCGCGTGACACCCTGGCGTGATGGGCTGGCCTAGTATCGTTGTGGCGCAGTGAAACGATCCACGATTTCCTCGATGGGAAATCCACAAATACAAACCATAATGTGATAGTCCCAGGAGATCATGCCATCACATTATCGAATATCAGTCGATATCACAAGTCATACATCGAATGCCATCACATTGGCGGAATCACTCAACACACAACATCCATAATAGCATCAGAGTAGACGTAGCGCCTCCACGGGTGAAGGCTCCTCCTTCACAGGCAATCTTGAGCATAGGACAAGACCCTCTAGTCCTCCCAACCATCGGACTGGTAGTCGTACTTAGGCTCATCACCTGCCTAATAATCATCAGTACGATTTATACTGGCCATTAGCTCCCACTCTATGCTTTGCTTTTGCTTTGTGAAAGTGGTATGCAAGGGTAAGGGAAAAGACCTATCTTTCATTGTAGTCTTCCTATGCAAGTTCATCAATATTTTATATTTGTTCTCAAGTTTTAACCCATTTCTATCCATCCATCTCATCCACACACATCTCATCACACTCTCACTCTCTAAGCAACAAGGACAACTCCCTCTCATGCCTTGCCTCAATGGCCAACGGTTGAAACCTGAACCAACAAAGGGAAGAGAAGGAAACACCTCTCACTAGTCAAGTGAAGGGATAACATAGGAATGGTCCACAAGCATAAGGAACGGCTGTTGGTATTTCTTAGTGACAATAATATTTTAATTCCTAAGATAGCAATAGCAAGTCATACTGCAAGTGCACAGATATACCATTGTAGCATTTCACCCGGGAGTATTTCAGGTATCATTATTTATATTTTTACCATAGGGAAGGTCTGACAAAGGTAATATTGACAACTCATACTTATGATGAAAGAATAACTATTACTTGTTCTAGCATGGGTAAATCAAGAGATAGATAATATATAAATGGTAAATGCAACACTCAGAGTACTCCATAAGATAGCAATAGCAAGTCTAAGTACATACTAGAGAGATTAATTCCTAAGTTATTCTAGTCACAAGTCAAAGCATACATTGATGTGCATATATACTTAGCATTGGTTAAAGATTAACTTCTATCTACGCATAAGGAATATTACTTAAGAAAATCAAGAATAGAGCATGATTTCCATAGCAACCAGGTCCTACTTGTTCTATATTCAGGAGGTGGACTGCAAAGGACTCAACGAGATTGTCACACTCGCGATCTTCCACTTGATCCAGAATGTAGGGTGCATCCGTAGGTAAACAACGTATAAGCACCACGTTTACACAATGTCGACCACTCAACCTGTTCGAACATAAGAGTGAGCACTTTGCGATCCTATGCATAAACATAATGATAACTCTAACTCTACTAGGCATATAATCAATGTAAACTGGGAACATGATAACTAAGAACATAGCATATATGAAGAACAATGCCATAACAAATGTATGAATAAAGAGGACACAGAAGGCTATACCAAGCCTAGCTCTTGAGAGGATCAGGAATCCAAGCGATGAACTTGACTCTCTAGATCTATCTAAACTAGCTATGCCTAAGATATTTGTATTGGGAGCTCTGAGGTTGTTCTCTTCTTGATCGTTGAGGATGCCAATCGATGAATTGGAATGCCTCCTGGAGGGGGTGTTGGCATTTCTTAGCGTCATCACTAGGAATTTAGAATTCCTAGCAACATCACCAAGAAACACCAAACGATAGTTCTATAATACTACGGAAAGATTCCGCAAGCGCATGGAAATATCGTTGTAGTATTTCACCCAGGAGTAAACCAAGTATCGTTCATTTATATTTTCCCAAAGGAAGGCTATAGTGTAATGGAATCTAGTATGGACATAATCAAGATAACATGATAGCAAAGTGGACCAATGTTCATGACAGGCGATAAACATGGTTTTCATGATAGTGTGACACACACATGAGCATAACAAATGAGCTAAAGATAAATGAGAAAATGACTAAATAAAGAATAAAAGAATATCCTAATTGAGCAGGCATGGTCATGATACAGCTATGTATAGAACAAGTGATAATCATACATGTATATGAATCAGATCTAGCTCTAAGTGTGAGATGGTTCGGGAGGCCACTGAGTACTGGTCTGCCAGCAACCTCATCTGAACGTGGGGGGATTATAAGGGATGGACAGGGCTATCACCACTTGCCGCCTACCCCTCAACCGTGGACTAGGACAATGCATTCACCCGATCCTTTGTATCCAGGCACCATGCCTGCATACAGAGAATCTACCCAAGCCCCCCTAGGTCCCCGACCCTATGGATTGACAGGTAAGAGGCTTGGGCACACCCATAGCATGATGAACTACCACCTCAACTTAGCTCTATTTCTTATCATATGCATAATATGAATGGTTAAGCATAAAGTTCTGTATGCTAGAAGTATGACATAGAAAACATATGCTAGTTCATATATCATATTCATCACATAAGAAGTATACTCTAGTTCATATGCAAGACTATATCGATAAAATAAGGACAAGAACTTGGAGAACTGATTTCTTATTCATACCAAAGTCTTCTCCAAGGATCCAAGCCCTCCAAGGTAGCTTTGCCATGCTCTTGATTACTACTAAAGAAATGTGAAAGCTAGAGAGGGTAGTGCTCAAGTGCTAGTGTTCACAAATGTGGTGTGTGTACAATGGAGCACACCTACCGCCTATTTATAATAGCTATGGTTAGTTTTGGGGGAGGGTACAAACATGGAAACCATGCCAAACCGACCAAGCATGGAGGCATGCAACCGCCAGAGCAAGGTGGGCCCGAGAGGCGGCATGGGTGGTGTGGATGCACCCCGGGTGCGGCCGCCCCCTGGTGGCCCCACTCGCCACCGTCTTGTTCTGGTGGGTCTTTGGCTAGGCCTGGACCCCTCTTGTGTTGGTTATCGACCCAAGTTGTTGAGGTAGGTGGGCTTCTTTGCAAAACCTTGGCATTACACTTTGAATGTTTGCGCCTTTTGGTTTTTTCCCTTGTATTCAAGTATGTGATCTGCAAAATAGCAATCTCGCAATACAAGTGGAACTCAGTTAATAGTAAATGCATATGCTTGTAAAATATGTTAGTTTCCTCCTTTTTAGACTTAAGTTGGTGAGTAAAATGTGTTGATAAGAATTGCCAACAAAATCCCCCAAGCTTACCCTTTGCTCATCCTCGAGCAAAAGCTAAGATGTTGGTTGTTGATCAGGAGTTGCTTCTATGCTGATTACATTTCATAAGTGCCATGCTTATAACAAAATTTTCTTCCTTGATTTGAATAAATCAACATTCTATCCACCCGTTATTATCTCGTTACCTATGGGGCTTCTTAGCCTTTTCCAAGTCTTGGGTGGTTGTAAGTTAGAACGGTTTTCATAAAACCACTTATCATTCGTTCTTTGATTGACCTTCTTTCTAGAGGTTTTGAAAGTTTTGCAAAATAAAATTAAGTTCCTCGAATGATACACTCATTCGCTCAATTTTTGTTTGTGTATGATCCTCACCAAATGCTTTTGATTTTGCCTTTCTTTTCATCCTACCATCTAAAAGCTTATCTGGAGTTTTGGGTAGGTATAAAAGTGAGGCATACTTGCATCACATAATGTTGCTAAGTTAAAAACCAGACCCTAGGAGATATTAGTCACACACTTAGATCAAAATGTGCAAGTACGTGGAATAAAATCTAAGCCTATTTTCTTTTTAAACACCTTTGCATGATTCTCTCTCTTTCTTGGAATTTTAAGAATATGGGCTATCTTTTTCTTTCTCTTTTTTTTTGGAGAGAGGAAGGCATCATAGTACCCATTGTTTTCATTTTGGACACTTGTCCATTTTTTTTACTCTCTCTATTTTTTCTCTCATGCTCTTTGGCATGGATTTTTCTTTTCTTTTCTTTTTGTATAGCTCACATCTCTTTTGGAAATTTTGAGAGAGAAAAATCATGACACATAAATGGAGTATTTATTATTTTTGGTGGATGGATGGCATGTTTTTGTGTACCTATTAGTGTAAGAGTTAGCATATTTATATCTGGGTGTACGTAAATCTTGATTATGGGTGCATGAAAAGAATCTTCACAGAGGTCACAACAATTTGACAAAGCTTAACATGAATACAAGCAGCACATGAGTATAAAGTTTGCAAAGTATATCATCATATGGCTTTGGTAGGATATATCATCATTGAGGAACTTTTGAATTTTAAATTTTGAAAATGAAAACTCTAGATGTCAAGTCTTTCTTAGAACAAAGTCATAGCAAATTTTGTTTATACCATATCATAACAGGCAACAACTTAGACTAGATTAAGCATATGTAACCCACAAGTTTCAAGTTTTAAGGATGAGACATTTTTAACCAACAAACTCAAATCTTGGGGAACGCTAAGTTATAAACTAGGCACAAATGAAATATAAAATAGAGCAACTATTCATCATTTCAACAAAGATGAACTAAGCATTTTTACAACACATATGAGAATGGAATTCATATTTTTGGTCTTTTTTATCATGTTTGATTTTTTGTAATGCAAGAAATACATAGAAAATAAATATGCATGAAAGATAAAAATGTGAATGCATGGAAAACAAATATGCAAATGCAGATACAATTCACCTCAGGTGTGGGGATCTCCCCCAAGCTGATTTGGGCCTATGGTTGACTTTTGACCATCATGACCTACTTATTGCTTCCATCGAAGACTTACCCTTGTATATTTATTTCTTCCCTGTAAGGGTTAGTCTAGCAACTAATTTTCCATAGTAGTTTTGGTACAATAACCAAATCAACCGCATAGTTTCATTTGATCAAGGTAGGCTAAATAACCTAAGCACCATGCTTAATCTAACGAGCCTATGAAAGTATGACTACTAGACATCATACCCCAAACCAAAACATACTTTGTAGAGCATGGAAGTATTTATTCAACGGAAGGAAAGTTTATTCAGAGGTGAATTATGTTATTTGAAACTAAGGTAAATGATAACTACTGATTTACCTTGGCAAGGGCTCACCATTTTTTGGAGTCTGATGGGCAGGACCCTTCTTCCTTCATTGCTTGCTGATGATGGAGTATCTGGTCCAGAAGAAGTGGACACATATGACTACACTTCCTTGGGTCTCCACACCATTTTGTTCATCTTTGGGGGTGCGGTAGACTTTGGAGCTTCTTCTTTTTGTTTTCACACCATTTTGTTCTTCTTTGGTGTTATGGAAGTTTCTTCTTGCTCCTTAGTCTTGACCTACTTTAGAGCTTCTTTCTTCTTTTGCTCTGGGTTTTTGGTTTGTTTTGTAGCTTCATTTTTCTTTTGCCCCATAGTTTTGTTTTGCTTTGGAGCTGCCTTTTTCTTTTGCTCTAGCTTTTTCTTTGTTTCTTTAATAATTTTAGAGAGGTTATCAATAATTTGAGGTTGGATCTCTACCTCCCTTGTGCCTTGTGGTTTTGGCCCATACTTGATATGGATCATGAGGCATTGCTCCTGATGTCTGGGCCGAAACTCGAACTTCTCCTCCTTGCCATTAATATTGAAGCAGATTTCTCCAGCTCCAACATCAATCTAAGCTCCTACGGTGCATAGGAAGGGTCACCCAAGAATGAGTGGTGATTCCTTTGTGATCTCCATGTCAAGCACCATGAAATTGACGGGGACAAAATAATCTCGGATTTTCACCAGAATATCCTCTACAATCCCCGCCAGGTAGCGGACCGATGAATCGGCCAACTAGAGCATCATTGGCATGGGAACCAAGTGCGTGTAGTTGAGCTGATCGAAGATGACCTTGGGCATAACGCTTACGCTAGCCCCAAGGTCGCACAAGGCATGATCGAACCGTTGTTGGTGGTCACTATTGCACATCTAGAACCACCAATTAATATTCAAAACAGGAGAAATTAACAATCTTTTGACACACATGCATATACTTTGACCTTGCTCTACTTGTTTTCGGGGGCTGCACCAAACCAACCAGAAGCCACTATAAAGAGAGGGGTTGAGCTCTCCTGCAACACACACATCATTTGGAGCTTCACCTCACACTACCTCACTTGTATGCTTCTTATAGTTTTAGTCTTAGTCATTTGAGCAAGGCAAAGCTAGCAAGGAGAGCTTGTCTCCTTGGAAGAAGTGCTGCTTGGTATGAATACTTCTATAGAGAGTTCTTCCAAGTTCATGCTCTCATATTCATCATATAGTAGTGCATATGAACTAGAGTATAATCTTGACATGTTCATCTTTGTTCTTCAACATTCATATAATTTATATGAGTAGAATTAGAGCTTCGTTGAGGTGATGGTTCATCATGCCTTTGGGTGTGCCCAATTTGTTTACCTGTTGATCCGTAGGGTTGGGGACCTAGGGGGACTTGGGTAGTTTCTACGTACGCAAGCATGGTGCTTGGGTATGGAAGGACGGGTGAATACATTTCCCTTTCCACAGTTGAGGGGTAGGTGGTAGGTGGTGATAGCCCTGACCATCCATTGTAATCCCCCACGTTCATCTAGGGTGTAGGAGTCTAAATTGTCACATGAGATTACTAGTGGACCAGTACTCAGTGGCCTCCTGACCTTTCTTACACTTAGCCCTTGCTCTAGTCATGTAACTTGTATGATCATTAATTGTTCTTTGCACGGTTGTATTAGATCTTGCCTGCTCCACTTAGGATTATTCTTTTATTCTTTGTTTTCCTTTTATCCTTGAGGTTGGCCCAGATGTGTGTCTACTATCCTTGTTATACCGATTTTACCCCTGTCAAATGCTATGGTCCATGATGCAAGAATGTAATCATGTCTATGTAATTGCTAGATACAAACACCTTGCCCTCATTTGGGAAAATATAAATAATGATACCTTGGAATACTCCTAGGTGAAATGCTACAATGATATTTCCGTACGCTTGTGGATTTTTTGTCTGTAATCTTTAGGACAATCGTTGGCTGGTGTTTATCGGCGGCATTGCTAAGGTTAACTCAACCTTAGGGTGCTAAGGAATACTAGCCAGGCATTTCTGGTGCCATTACCGGTGATGCACTTAAAACCTCCTCACTTGGTGATTGCATTAAGAAATGCCAACAAGTATTTCTTGCGTCGTTGCCGGGGAGGGCATAGGTTCAAAAAGAAAATCTAGCAACACATGAATAGTGATCACATGCATGTAGTGGTAGCCATAGTTCATGTAGGCTAATTCTACTTGTTTTCTTCCTCAATTGTGGAATAAAAATAGGATAGTGTATGAATGGTTTTGACCTGCCGAACAACTTCCTCGACACTCTGTAGGCACTCCTAAAGAAGAACAAGTCTCACACCTCTCTTCCTCTGCTACTCCATCGGCAATTGAACCAATCACTTCTGCACCATCCACTACTATCGTCATGGCCAAGTCACTCTGTGACTACTCCATCCCCGTTGTTGCCAATGAGCCCGTTGGGCCCACTATCAACACTAGGACTGGAAACTTTGAGCTCTGGACTGTCCTCATCACAATGGTGCAGGCAAACCAATTCTGTGGTTTGCCTAGTGAGGACACAAGTGCTCATCTTCAGCACTTCCTTGAGTTGTGCGACACCATTGTCATCAAAGACGTCACACTGGCTAGCATCAGGCTCCTCCTATTTTCTTTCTCCCTTGCGGGGAAGGCGAAACAGTGGTTCTACCAAAATAGGGAAGCTGTCAACACGTGGGACAAATGTTCTGTGGCGTTCCTTGCAAAGTTTTCCCCATGAGCAAAACCAGTGCTCTAAGGGGAAAAATTTCAAACTTCTAGCAAACTTCACTCGAGTCCAACCCCGAGGCGTGGGAAAGGCTCCAGGACTATGTCCGAGCCTGTCCCCACCACGAGATGGAAGATTGGCTCGTGCTCCAGAACTTCTATGAGGACCTCATGGACATGTCAAAGGGGAACGTAGATGTCGCTACTAGAGGAGCATTCCTCTCCCTCACCATCGACAAAGCTACCACACTCATCAATAAGATGGTGGCGAACCAAAGCTGGGGAGAGGAATGCAAAACACAAAAAGGCATGCATACCGTGAAGGAGACGGACTTACTTGCTGCAAAAATAGATTTGCCAATGAAAAGACTGAATGATCGTGCGGTTGAAAAGGAAGCAACCACAAGCACCGTCCAGGCCATGGACTCACACATGACGTGTGAAGTCTGTGGAGATGTTGGCCACTTAGGGAACAACTACCCCGAGACCCCTAAGGAAGCCTCGTACATCAAAAACGGGTTCTACAAATAGGAAGGTAATAATGGGTAGAACAATCACTCCCATCCACATGGAGGTAACAATTTCAACTCAAATTTCAATCAACCCTCCATGAAAAACCTAGAATTAGGCCAGGCTAAAATTAATGAAAATATTAAGAAGAAATTAATGTTTAATGACAAAATGTTTGAAAATATAAATTCAATACTTGAAACTTTGTCTTCCTCCATAAAGAATCAATTGAGTTTCAATAAAATGATAGAAACACAAATTGCTCAAATTGTTGCCGCTATTCCTCTCAATCACTTAGGGAAAATCCCGGGGCAACTTGAGAATTCCCCCAAATTTGTTCATTCAGCTACAGAACAATGAGGAGGAAGAAGTCTTGTAAATGGACTATAAACATTGAGCCCTTACCGAAGGTAAATCGGTAGTTACCTTTTGGAAATTTTTAAAAAATCAAAAATTTTTAAATTCAAAATTTAAAATTTAGCTTCAAAATAAAATTTTTAGAAAAATAAAATAAAAATCATTTTCTAATAGTATAGATTTTTCTATCACCATTTCTTATTTTAGAAAAAATATTTATGAAAATCAAAATGTAATAAAAGAATTTGTGGAAAATCAAAACCGAGGGCAATTTTTTGAGTTTGAGGGAGGCACCAACGGCTAGCTCAGCTAAAGAGCCATTGGAAGCAACCAGCCAAAGGGGGCAGAGTGGGCCCACCTAGGGGGCAGGCACACCCTGGGTGCGGCTGCACCTTGCTAAAAGCTGCCAGCGCTGCTGGTGCTCCAACGGCTAGGAGCCATTGCTCACTCCCCCTCCACGCTAGTGCTTGCTCTGTAAATGGCCGAGAGCCTGAGGTTGAGCTCCTCACCCCCACACTCTCACATTTTCACTCCCTCTCACTTTCATTTGCTCCACCACTTGCCAAATATTCTTCCACAAAGCTTGAGTGCAAGGAAACTCTGCAGAAAATTCCTACACTCATCACCACCAAGCCAAGCTCGCGGGTTGTTCGATTTATTTCTCACTAACATAATCTGTTTACGAGTTTTGTTGTTGTCTTGTTCGCCATGAGCAGGCTCAGGGAGAAGGCTCTCTAGTGCACTCAAGAAGGTCACGGGAGTGAGCTCAAGTCGCTCCTGCGGAAGCTCAAGCTGGCGCCACTCCGAGCCCGAAGGAAGCCCGATGCATGAAGATGAAGAAACAGAGCCAACACAAGAGCAAGAACAAGAGCAAAGAGTAGATGATGCCGATGCTCCATACCTCAACTTGGATGGCGACCGGGAGATGCAAGCGTACAACCACATTAAGAACCGCGAGTTCATCCACACATCGGCATTCGACCTTGATCTCCTCAACAAGATAGGTATGGACACCGAATTCACCACCATTTGTAAGGTCGTAGGATGGGAGAGAGTTGCTCCCTTCAACGAGTAAGGTTCTCGCATCCTAACCATCCAATTTCTATGCTCTTTCAAAGAAGTGGATAATGGGATTACTTTCCATCTTTTTGGAAACAAATATTTTCTTACATGGAAGAATCTCGCTATTCACTTAGGCTTCAATTCAAAATGCTGAATTGATTTGAATTATTCCGTCAAAGGCTTTAATCGTCATGCATTTTGGAAATTAATTTCAAATCAAGATGTAGTTGGCAAGTTTCAAAATCATAATATGAATATTCATCATCCTACTTGAGGTTCATGCATCGTTGGATTGCCATGACTTTGTTCGCTAGGGATGACATTCGTTATGCTCATCATTCTGAATTGCAACTGCTCTATGCCATTCTTAAAAAGACCAAAGTTGCACCTGTGAAAGAAATGTTTAACCATTGGATAGACACAATCAAAGCTTCCACTCCTATTTCTTGCACATCCCTTGTAACTTGACTTGCCACTAGCGTTGATGCGTTGGATGGACAAAATGTGATATATATCACCACTCCACACACCAAAGTTGATGAGCATTTCTTGATGCAAGGGCACCATTTGAAAAATGATAATGAAGGGAATCTTATGTTTTATTTCCTGGGGTATACGAATGAGATCCCATTACCTAACCCGGATCCTCATTTGTATAAGTCCCCGGCGCTAACCTTCATTCTTGTTGAGGAAGAGGAAGCACACAGGAGTTCAGCTTCTTGCAGGTCTATAAGGAGCAGGACAAGGAATGAAGCTGGCAGTTCACAGCAGCCCCCGCCTACACTGACGCCACCCCGTGCCTTAGATGCACATGTCGGGATGGCTCCCCGCCATGCATATGCCTAGGTTTACCCCAGGGTATCAGCCTGGCTAGGGGTACGCCTCGCAACCACAGGAGGCCGGAGGGTCAGGTTGGCATGAGGCCCGAGGATTGGGATGGCATGAGCATTAGGCTCACTCCTCCGACTCAGAGGGACTACCACCGCCCGTCCAACCACGACAGTCCACTTTGACTCATCAGGAGTTGGACAACATCAACACCCACCTTGGAGGGTTGGAAATTCAAAGTGGTGAGATTCAGAATACGCTAACCACTCATGTGCAAAATATAGCCCAGTGGCAGCAACAGACAACCCAATGGCATCAATAGCAGCAGCAGTTCATAGACATCAACACGCTGCTGCGACAACAACAAGAGGCGCAGTGGGCCTGTTGGTGGTCCATGGGGTACAACCCTGGACTGAGGCCATGAGCTAGCTTGGGGGAGGACCCCCACAGAGGTACCTTGTATCATTTAATTTTTGCATTTTTATTTTTTGCATTTTATTTATCAGCATCTAAAAAATGAAATATGACAAAAATACCAAAAATATGAATTACACTCTCAAGTGTTAAGGAATGTTAGTTTCTCCTATGTTGAAATGATGAATAGTTACTCTGTCTATAGTTCATCTGTGCCTAGGTTATAACTTAGTATTCCACAAGATTTAAGTTTGTTGGCTAAAAATGTCTCATCCTGGAAACTTAAAAACTTATGGGTTGCAAATGCATGATCCTTTTCTAAGTTGTTGAGAGTTATGATATGGTACAAATAGAATTCAATATGACTTTGTTCTAAGAGAGACTTGGCATCCAGAGTTTTCATCATCAAAAATGCTGAATCAAAAGTTCCTCAATGATTATGAAATACCTACCAAGGCCATATGACATGATATTCAAATTCAAACCTTAGTCATATGCTACTTGTTTGAGCATTGAGCTTTGTCAAATTGTTGTGACCTAAGTTGAGATTCTTTCCAGGCACCCATGATCAAGACACACGTACACCCACAAATAATATTGCCAACTCTTACACTGAGGGTTGCTCACCATATGCACTTTTCCATCCACCAAATAATTACTCCATTCATGTTATCATGATATCTCTCTCTTCAAAAGTTTCATATGTGTAACACCCTAAAATTTGCTTCTTTGGAAATAGAGCTAAAATGAGTTAATTTTAAATTTTTGTGCTCATGAAAACATAGGGAAATAATATTTTTCACTAAATTGAAATTTATCATAAGGTTTAGTAACTTGTTGATGCATTCATGCTGATGCATTTGTGTTTTTGTATTGCTTGGTTTTGACCAAACATCAAAATGAATTCAAGTTGTTCTTTCAAAATGCGTTTAGGTCGATTTTCCTTCTCCGATATACATATATTATTTTTATACAATCAAATTCCTTGTTTCTCATCTGTCAATCAACCTCTACTCACTTCTCAGGAATTTTTCTGACTTTTTCTGTAGCTTATTTCCACTTGTCTGTGAGCATAATCTAATTTTTAGATGCTCCAAAATATCTTATCATGAGCTCCAAATACTTTATTTGGGTTCCTCATGTTCCATAATGTCTCTGGAAAATTTCCCTGAATTTTCGGAGCTTTCGGAGTATTTTTCGCGGCTTAAATAATAATTCTGGACTTTTCTAGAATTATTTTATCCATGAAAATAATTAATTCCGAAAATAATAAATCTCTCATTTTTTTTTCCGACGCTCAAAGCCCGTGTGCAATAATCCTAATAAATCTCAAAGGCCCATACATTTATTTACTAATGGGCTTAAATGATTACTTAGGCCTATTAGCGGAGGTGGATGGTGCAACGTCAATTAGCACCATATCGCTAGTTGACATGGAGGTGGAGAGTTTTCTTCCCTATATATACGTACCTACCCCATGGGCAAAGCACACCAAAAACTACCGTAGAGGAGCCCCTAGTTTGGGAAATCTCTCGTGTAGTAAATTATATTTTTCTCCCCATTCTCTTGCCGTCGTCTACCGGTTCGTCGTCATCTCTGTCACATATATATCTTGGCTGATCATCGCGCAGCTGCCGTTCTTGCCGAACGGCATCTTGTCAGCGACTAGAGCAGCGCCGTATACACCTAGCATCGCCGCCTCGCTTCGAACCAACAGCCGTGGTCGATCTCCACCGCCGCCGCTCATCTGCCGCTGCAACCGTTTTCTCGAGCTTCTGATAAAGGTAAGCGATCTATAGACATCCCTGTGCCCTCTGTATAGCCACCGGAGATAGTTTCGCTCTACAAGTAAGATCCGGCAAGCACTTGAAGCACCGGACGTGCGCCGTGCTTAGCTGCTCCAATTGCTAGCATGATGACATCACATGACGTCATGGATATGTTTTGTGTCCGTTTTTCTATACAAAAACAAATCTGAAAATACAATGAAAATACACACACAATTATCCTGAGCTATCAGCTGCAAACTAGTTGCCGCTAACCTCATGCTTGTACGTGACTAGTGAAGGGATCAGCATGCCCCTGTACGTGACTAGTGAAGGGATCAGCGTGCCCATGGACGATACATATCTACTCCTCTTTTAATCCTTTGTTTTCCTTGCTATAACTCCCAATGACTATAGTTAATCTCCCTTAAGAAATCCTTAAACGTTTGTAGCTGCGCTTTGTGCCAATCGTTAGTTTCGCAAGTAGCATTAATTTTTATATACATACTTAAATATAATTTAATTATGATACGTATAATTAGTTCTCTAATTAAAAGTAACATGGAAGCTGAGGCACTCTGATATTTTGTACACAAATATTAAAAAAAAACTTAATTCTTATTGCCAGTATGTTTGCAAATTATAAGTTTGATTAGCTTCGACTCATGTCGTAAGCAATTCAAATAGATGTTTTCACATAATTACTTTCTTTTTAACAAATTAAGTGTAATTAATCTAAAAGCTACCCAAATATTTCTAAATAAAATATGATTACTTTTAGCTTGGTTTTCTAATTTGAATTAACTCAATTTAGGCAATTCTTTACAATATCTTATACATGTTTATCACTTTTAAAATTTGTGGTTAGATTTAAGTTATTATTTTATTAAAGAAAATATGGTTTAATTCATAAGTTTTGCGTTTTAAATCCGATTTCGGTGAAATTCGCGTTTGCGTGATCATAGTGACGTGTAGAATATTTTTATAGACTTTTAAACATGTTTTCTTGATGTTGGTGTACTGTTCTAATTATTATTCATTGTTTGCTTCGTGTATGATTGCTCGATATGTGTGTGGTGATTTATTGATCAAGTCCAGTCGGTGAGATTTACGTGGAGATTCAAGAAGCTATTAATTGAAGATTTGGATCAGAGAAAGGATCTCAATTTAAGGCAAGTATAGCATGGGATCATCCTTGTTTCCTATTCACCCTTAATATACTTAATTCATGTGCATGTGTCTACCTTGTTACCACTAAGGATATCCTAGTTTTTGTATCTTGTACCTTGACACCCATGGGACATTGCATTGGGTAGTATTTATGCTAGTGCTCAAGATAAATAACCATGATCTGTAACTTGATTAATGATATATGCAATAAACGTTTAAAAGATGCTTTATAGCAACATGACTCAAGGGGGCTAGAGCATGGGGTTATTTTTGGTGCTCTAGTTTCTCTCCATAAGGACTTATCTGTAAGCGAACATCCGGGACTTACAGTACAACTGTGAGGGCTATATGGCTCTGGCTTTAGCTCAGTATGAGGACCTTTTCTAGCTTGTTAGAGGTTACCCTTGTGGCGTAAATGGGGTAAAGCAGACTGTGGATCCCTGCATGGTGTATCACACGGACTGACTTCTGAAACCTAGCGGCCCTAACTTGTTAGACGAACCTTTGAAAGGCTTCATAGTGATTCCCTGCCCGCTCACCTTGGAAGTGTTTTGGGAGTCGCGATCCCGGGCATATGGGTAATCATGACTCACAGTGAAAGTGTACAACCTCTGCAGAGTGTAAAACTGTTATAACAGCCGTGCTCACGGTCACGAGTGGCCTTGGACCCTTACAGAATAAATGATGACACTGATGATAATGATAATACTGATGATATTGATGTTCACTAATGATTATTGTTTCTTGCTATACATTTTTCTCGTTTACATGATCATGAGGTTATTTGGGCTTATGTAACTTGTTGCTACTCAAATGCTAAAAAGATGACTCACTAAAAGCTATTGCAGTAAACCCGTGTCAAACCTTTTGAGCTTCATGAACCCCATGTTATATTTGTTGAGTTCGACATGGACTCACTCTTGCTATTTTCCCTACACTCCAGTATGTAGTAAGGTGCTACTTTGAAGAAAGATGAAGGTGTAGTGTAGTTTTCAGAAGTCTTTCAGAAGTGCTTGGCATATGGAGCCACCAGTCAGCCGTCCCTGAGAAGAATGGAGCCTGAAGTTTAGTCACCGTTCTGCGATACTCTGATAGTTGTAAGTGTTAATATATTATGTTTCCCGCTTTATATAAACATTGTTTTGATATCTCTATTCTGTTGTTGTATGTGTGGACTTCCTGGGCACACATATGACGAGCCTAGTTTTGTTCTTTGCAAAACCGGGTGTGACAGAGTGGTATCAGAGCGGTGCTGACTGTAGGACGCAAGCCTAGTTAGAAATCGGTTGTCTTAAGGTTTTAAAATTGCTATAACTTCCTTGGTCTATAAACCATGATATTTCTTCTCCACTATATCCCTACCCTTGACATTCATCTTCCCCATGATGCTTGTTTTAAGCCTTTGATCTCATCTACACTCCTTTGATTTGATATGCTTTTTAGAACCATTCCTCACCCCCTTCTTACGAAATTGAAAGAGGAGCTTTAGGATCTTTACCCTTGGTATGAAGAGAACGATAGCATCGTAAGTTGAGTCAATGATTGTGTTGTGCACCTTTATTGGTTGTTGAATTATCATTATGCTTTTGCTTGATTTGGAGCTTTGTAATGATTGCAATGATCTTGTGGAGTATTCCTACAATTTCATTTAGATATAGGATTAAGGCATAAGTATTAGTGGATAGATATAGTTGGGTTTTGGTTATCTTCTGTTTTCTCCCTATTCTGTCTTTTCGGAGCAATCTGTCTTCTTTGACTTATACCTCTATTTTCGGACTATAAAAAAATTATGGGAAAATTCTGGACAAAAGTAGACTTTTAGATCTTTCTCTGAACACAAGAACCACCTTCAAAGCTATTTTGGATTGGGAGATACAAAAATCACAAGACGATGCAACTGTGCTGTCTGGAAATTGGAACAGAATCTGTTATGTGCTGATTTCGACCAAGTTAACTACAGAATCTGGACGTATGTTCTATAAGAAAGTTGTAGAAAATTTTATAAGCTTTCCATCGGTGTAAACTACAGCTTCATTGGATTAACAAAATGAGAGTTACAGCTGTTTTACTGCACTGCTGATTTTCTGCTCGCGAGAAATTTCAGATTTCTTGTTCTTACCCATACACAAGAGTATCATTGAGATGTCAGAACACTTTTTAGCTCATCTAGAAAAGGGTTCAAGCTACCCTATTCAGTGTCCCTTATTTTAAGGGGGGTAGCCAATGTAAAGAAGGTTTATTAAGATTGAACTCTTTATTTGGAAGTATTGGTTAATCTCTATGATTGAGTTGCCACTCATGAGCAAAAATGTCCTGTGAACAAGGTTGATAACTTTGGATCCATGGAGATGAGAGTTGTCCCTTTAGATAGTTCATGATTATGATCACCTATACTTGCTCGTGTTGCTGATGTTGGTCACTTGATAACAGGAAGTGTAGTGTCTCATGACTCAGGAGCCCTATATGATGTTTCGCACTGATATGTGGGAAAAGGCTGATGTTTCTGCCATTGAAGGATGCTATGGGTATGATGAAGCTGAGCACTATCAAAACAACAATGTTGAAGAGCAAGTTGGGAGTGAACTGAGTCAGAATCCACAACGACGAAAGCGAAAAAGGAAAGTCCATAAGAAGCCTGATCAAGGAAGCAAAGCGCAGCGAAACTATGTCAATGGAAGACTAAGCAATGTGGATATGGATAAAATTCATGGAGTTACCAAAGTAGTGGGAGGTTATATTCAAGTAAGCTCAGTACAAGTTTTTGCTTTATTTGACCCTAGTGCTTCACATTCTTTCATCTCCGCCGACATGGTAGAGACGTGCAAGATGGTGAAGTGTCCAATGAGGAGGCCTTTGCTAGTTCAAACCCCAGTGGGAGAAATGCAGGCAGATCAGATATGCCCGAATGTCAGTCTTGTCATAAACAAGGAAAACTTCACCGCAACACTCATTGTGTTGGAGTCACTTAAAATTCGCGTGGTTCTTGGTAATGGATGGCTCTGTGCACACAAAGGAGTGATTCATGGTACTCGGTGCACAATGCTCTTAACAACACCGACAGGGAAAAGAATTGAGTATCAAGGTGGTCGACTTTTACCTGAGGGAGACGAAAATGATCAATTAGAAGATAGGTACACCAAGGATAGCAAAGTGGACCGTGAGTTTACAGAAGTCATAGTAGAGGAACAAATAACTTTGGAGGAGCTCAATAGGTGAGATGATCATGTTTAGGTAGATTAGTCAGTCGGGATATGAGAAACTGTCACATGACTCTGAACGAAAGAGTAATTTGGAAAATGAGGATCGAATAAAGACAAAGTGTCATTATCTCTTTATCATCCTCTTCCGAATCTCGGGACGAGATTCATCTTAAGGGGGGTAGAATTGTAACACCCTAAAATTTGCTTCTTTGGAAATAGAGCTAAAATGAGTTAATTTTAAATTTTTGTGCTCATGAAAACATAGGGAAATAATATTTTTCACTAAATTGAAATTTATCATAAGGTTTAGTAACTTGTTGATGCATTCATGCTGATGCATTTGTGTTTTTGTATTGCTTGGTTTTGACCAAACATCAAAATGAATTCAAGTTGTTCTTTCAAAATGCGTTTAGGTCGATTTTCCTTCTCCGATATACATATATTATTTTTATACAATCAAATTCCTTGTTTCTCATCTGTCAATCAACCTCTACTCACTTCTCAGGAATTTTTCTGACTTTTTCTGTAGCTTATTTCCACTTGTCTGTGAGCATAATCTAATTTTTAGATGCTCCAAAATATCTTATCATGAGCTCCAAATACTTTATTTGGGTTCCTCATGTTCCATAATGTCTCTGGAAAATTTCCCTGAATTTTCGGAGCTTTCGGAGTATTTTTCGCGGCTTAAATAATAATTCTGGACTTTTCTAGAATTATTTTATCCATGAAAATAATTAATTCCGAAAATAATAAATCTCTCATTTTTTTTCCGACGCTCAAAGCCCGTGTGCAATAATCCTAATAAATCTCAAAGGCCCATACATTTATTTACTAATGGGCTTAAATGATTACTTAGGCCTATTAGCGGAGGTGGATGGTGCAACGTCAATTAGCACCATATCGCTAGTTGACATGGAGGTGGAGAGTTTTCTTCCCTATATATACGTACCTACCCCATGGGCAAAGCACACCAAAAACTACCGTAGAGGAGCCCCTAGTTTGGGAAATCTCTCGTGTAGTAAATTATATTTTTCTCCCCATTCTCTTGCCGTCGTCTACCGGTTCGTCGTCATCTCTGTCACATATATATCTTGGCTGATCATCGCGCAGCTGCCGTTCTTGCCGAACGGCATCTTGTCAGCGACTAGAGCAGCGCCGTATACACCTAGCATCGCCGCCTCGCTTCGAACCAACAGCCGTGGTCGATCTCCACCGCCGCCGCTCATCTGCCGCTGCAACCGTTTTCTCGAGCTTCTGATAAAGGTAAGCGATCTATAGACATCCCTGTGCCCTCTGTATAGCCACCGGAGATAGTTTCGCTCTACAAGTAAGATCCGGCAAGCACTTGAAGCACCGGACGTGCGCCGTGCTTAGCTGCTCCAATTGCTAGCATGATGACATCACATGACGTCATGGATATGTTTTGTGTCCGTTTTTCTATACAAAAACAAATCTGAAAATACAATGAAAATACACACACAATTATCCTGAGCTATCAGCTGCAAACTAGTTGCCGCTAACCTCATGCTTGTACGTGACTAGTGAAGGGATCAGCATGCCCCTGTACGTGACTAGTGAAGGGATCAGCGTGCCCATGGACGATACATATCTACTCCTCTTTTAATCCTTTGTTTTCCTTGCTATAACTCCCAATGACTATAGTTAATCTCCCTTAAGAAATCCTTAAACGTTTGTAGCTGCGCTTTGTGCCAATCGTTAGTTTCGCAAGTAGCATTAATTTTTATATACATACTTAAATATAATTTAATTATGATACGTATAATTAGTTCTCTAATTAAAAGTAACATGGAAGCTGAGGCACTCTGATATTTTGTACACAAATATTAAAAAAAAACTTAATTCTTATTGCCAGTATGTTTGCAAATTATAAGTTTGATTAGCTTCGACTCATGTCGTAAGCAATTCAAATAGATGTTTTCACATAATTACTTTCTTTTTAACAAATTAAGTGTAATTAATCTAAAAGCTACCCAAATATTTCTAAATAAAATATGATTACTTTTAGCTTGGTTTTCTAATTTGAATTAACTCAATTTAGGCAATTCTTTACAATATCTTATACATGTTTATCACTTTTAAAATTTGTGGTTAGATTTAAGTTATTATTTTATTAAAGAAAATATGGTTTAATTCATAAGTTTTGCGTTTTAAATCCGATTTCGGTGAAATTCGCGTTTGCGTGATCATAGTGACGTGTAGAATATTTTTATAGACTTTTAAACATGTTTTCTTGATGTTGGTGTACTGTTCTAATTATTATTCATTGTTTGCTTCGTGTATGATTGCTCGATATGTGTGTGGTGATTTATTGATCAAGTCCAGTCGGTGAGATTTACGTGGAGATTCAAGAAGCTATTAATTGAAGATTTGGATCAGAGAAAGGATCTCAATTTAAGGCAAGTATAGCATGGGATCATCCTTGTTTCCTATTCACCCTTAATATACTTAATTCATGTGCATGTGTCTACCTTGTTACCACTAAGGATATCCTAGTTTTTGTATCTTGTACCTTGACACCCATGGGACATTGCATTGGGTAGTATTTATGCTAGTGCTCAAGATAAATAACCATGATCTGTAACTTGATTAATGATATATGCAATAAACGTTTAAAAGATGCTTTATAGCAACATGACTCAAGGGGGCTAGAGCATGGGGTTATTTTTGGTGCTCTAGTTTCTCTCCATAAGGACTTATCTGTAAGCGAACATCCGGGACTTACAGTACAACTGTGAGGGCTATATGGCTCTGGCTTTAGCTCAGTATGAGGACCTTTTCTAGCTTGTTAGAGGTTACCCTTGTGGCGTAAATGGGGTAAAGCAGACTGTGGATCCCTGCGTGGTGTATCACACGGACTGACTTCTGAAACCTAGCGGCCCTAACTTGTTAGACGAACCTTTGAAAGGCTTCATAGTGATTCCCTGCCCACTCACCTTGGAAGTGTTTTGGGAGTCGCGATCCCGGGCATATGGGTAATCATGACTCACAGTGAAAGTGTACAACCTCTGCAGAGTGTAAAACTGTTATAACAGCCGTGCTCACGGTCACGAGTGGCCTTGGACCCTTACAGAATAAATGATGACACTGATGATAATGATAATACTGATGATATTGATGTTCACTAATGATTATTGTTTCTTGCTATACATTTTTCTCGTTTACATGATCATGAGGTTATTTGGGCTTATGTAACTTGTTGCTACTCAAATGCTAAAAAGATGACTCACTAAAAGCTATTGCAGTAAACCCGTGTCAAACCTTTTGAGCTTCATGAACCCCATGTTATATTTGTTGAGTTCGACATGGACTCACTCTTGCTATTTTCCCTACACTCCAGTATGTAGTAAGGTGCTACTTTGAAGAAAGATGAAGGTGTAGTGTAGTTTTCAGAAGTCTTTCAGAAGTGCTTGGCATATGGAGCCACCAGTCAGCCGTCCCTGAGAAGAATGGAGCCTGAAGTTTAGTCACCGTTCTGCGATACTCTGATAGTTGTAAGTGTTAATATATTATGTTTCCCGCTTTATATAAACATTGTTTTGATATCTCTATTCTGTTGTTGTATGTGTGGACTTCCTGGGCACACATATGACGAGCCTAGTTTTGTTCTTTGCAAAACCGGGTGTGACAATATGCCAAGAAGAAAGATATGGGTTGTGCTAAAAAAGAGAGAAAAAAAGAAAATCTATGCCAAGGGGCATGAGAGAAAAAATGGACAAATGTCCAAAAGAATAAAACAATAGGTACTTTGATGCCCGCTTATGAAAAAAAGAGAAGAAAGAAATAAAGATAGCCCATACTTTCCAAAAGGCATTCATCCAAAAGAGAGTCATGATACAAAGGAGTACCAAAAATATTTAGAATTAGGGAAGTTATAAAAAATTTCACACACTTGCACGTCCCGATCAAAGTGTATGACTTGCATCTCCTTGTGGTTCGGTTTTTGACTTAGCAATATATGTGATGCAAGTATGCCCACTTCCATACCTACCCAAAACTCCACTCAAAGCTTTAGTGGTAGGATATGAAAAGAAGGCAAACTCAAAACTCCTTTGGTGAGGTATAATACACATTGAGCAATTGAGTGAATCATTTGAGGAACTTAAATTTATTTTGCAAAACTTATAAAACCACCGAATAGATAGTTGATCAAAGAGTGAATGACTAGTGATTCTATTATAACCATTCTAGCTTGCAACCGTCCAAGAACTTGGAAAAGCAAAAAGACCCACAGGTACCAAGGTAAAGGGTGGATAAAATGCCGACTTATTTAAATTGCGGTGGAATACCTTGTTATAGGCATGGCACTTGTGAATTAATCAGCATTGAAGCAACTCTTGATCAACAAACAAACACTTAGCTATTTGCTTGGGAGGAGTAGAGGTTAAGCTTGGGGGATTTGTTGGCAGTCACTATTGCACATCTAGAACCACCAATTAATATCCAAAACAGGAGAAATTAACAATCTTTTGACACATATGCATATACTTTGACCTTGCTCTACTTGTTTTCGGCAAAAGTATGTTTTGCAGACACAAACCCAAAAATAAGTAGAAATACATGAAAAGAGAGAACAAAGCGTAGTACAGAATTTGTATTTTTAGAAATGCACATAGGGAGAAATAGAGGAGAAGCCCACCTACACACCTACCTAGGCCAAGACACCACCGTGGACGTGGCCCCAGCCCACCAGAGAACCGATCAGAGCGAGGCGGTGGTGAGCAGGGCCAGCTAGGGTGCAGCCACACCATGGGTGCACTTGCACCCCCTGCCGCCTCTCAGGCCCACCTAGCTGTGGCGGTTCCAAGGCGGTATGTGGAGACGGTTTTCGAAGGTTTCCTTCTGGGGTTGCGCCAAACCGACCAGAAGCCACTATAAAGAGAGGGGTTGAGCTCTCCTCCAACACACACACATCATTTGGAGCTTCACCTCACACTACCTCACTTGTATTCTTTTCATAGTTTTAGTCTTAGTCATTTGAGCAAGGCAAAGCTAGCAAGGAGAGCTTGTCTCCTTGGAAGAAGTGTTGCTTGGTATGAATACTTTTATAGAGAGTTCTTCCAAGTTCATGCTCTCATATTCATCATATAGTAGTGCATGTGAACTAGAGTATAGTCTTGATCATGTTATAATCATGATATATGAACTAGCCTATAGTTTGTATGGTATGATCTTGACATGTTCATCTTTGTTCTTCAACATTCATATAATTTATATGAGTAGAATTAGAGCTAAGTTTAGGTGGTGGTTCATCATGCCTTCAGGTGTGCCCAATTCGTTTACCTATCGATCCGTAGGGTCAGGGACCTGGGGGGACTTGGGTAGTTTCTACGTACGCAAGCATGGTGCTTGGGTATGGAGGGATGGGTGAATACATTTTCCTTTCCCTGTCTGTCCCTTGTGATCCCCCACATTCGTCTAGGGTGTAGGAGTCTAAATTGTCAGATCAGGTTGCTGGCAGACTAGTACTTAGTGGCCTCCCAACCTATCTTACACTTAACCCTAACTCTTGTCATATAACTTGTATGATCATTAACTGTTCTTTGCATGGCTATATTAGATCATGCCTACTCCACTTAGGATTATTCTTTTATTCTTTGTTTTCCTTTTATCCTCAAGGTTAGCCCAGATGTGTGTCCACTATTCTTGTTATACCAATTTCACCCCTGTCATATGCTATGGTCCATCATGCAAGCATGTAATCATGTCTATGTCATTGCTAGATACAAACACCTTGCCCTCCTTTAGAAAAATATAAATAACGATACCTTAGAATACTCCTAGGTGAAATGCTACAATGATAGTTTCATACGCTTGTGGATTTTTTGTCTATAATCTTTAGGACTATCATTGGCTAGTGTTTCTTGGCAGAGTTGCTAAGGTTAACTCAACCTTAGTAATGGTGCTAAGGAATACCAGACAGGCATTTATAGCGCCGTTACTGGTGATGGACTTAAAACCTCCTCACTTGGTGATTGCGTTAAGAAATGCCAACAACCGCTAGATCCCAATTGAATATGTGATTGTGGGGCACCTAGGGTCCTTCTTCTTAGGAAGATGGTTGAGTATAGCTGCGCTACACTCTTCCATGAACTTGACAACTTCCGTGGATCATAGTGGCCATGTGTTGTTGATGATATCCTTGAGGTACTTAGCATAAGAAGGTACGTGCAAAACATCCATCAAGGGAACGCTCACATGTATCTTCTCAATCCTCTCAACAAAGCGAGTGAATTGTTCATCCATGGCTTGCTTTCTATTTCTTGTGGGAAATGGCAAGTACGTGGTGTCCATATATTCCAACAAAGGTTGCACTACCGTCTCTTCTTCTTTCTTGCTCTTTTTGTGTTTTCTTTAATAAAGTCCCTTCCTCCTGGTGCTCTTTATTCTTTCCTGCTGAATGGTTAGGGTTCGGCGGATCACGAGTGGACTTACCACCCCTCGTGGTCACCACTTTAACATTTTTAAGTTGCGCTAGAAATTTTCTATTATTTTCAACATGAAGAGAAGCAGCTATTTGAGCTATTTGAGTTTCTATCATTTTATTAAAGCTCATTTGATTTTGAACAGAGGAAGATAAACTTTCAATTTTAGAGTTTATATTTTCAAGCATTTTATCATTGGACAAAAGCTTTTTGGTTAAACTTTCATTTATTTTTGCTTGTCCAAGCACTAAATCCTTTAAAGAAGGTTGATTCGAATTGTAATTTGAGTTTGAATTTGAATTACCATGGAATGGAGGACAGGATTGGTTATTCTATCCATTATTACCTCCTTGTTGGCAGAACCCGTTGTTGAGGTAGGTGACATCTTCACGAGTCTCAGGGCAATCATTCCCTGAGTGGCCAACATTCCCATAGACTTCGCACGTCATGTGCGAGTCCATGGCTTGCATCATATTTTTCATATTTTCCTCAACGCGCTCCTTGAGGCGCTTCTTGAGGAGGTCTATTTTTGTGGCAATCCATCTCCTTCACGGTATGCATGCCTTTTTCTTGTTTTTGTGGGGCTCTCTCCTCGCTCCACCCTTGATTCGTCACCATTTTGTCAATTAGGGCCATAGCCCCAGGGTGGTGAGCGAGAGGAATGCCCCTCCAGTAGTGGCATCAAGGTGCCCCCTCGACAAGGGCATGAGCCCATTGTAGAAATTCCAGAGCACCAGCCAACTTTCCATTCTGTGGTGGGGGCTGGCGAGGATGTATTCTTGTAGCCTTTCCCATGCCTCTGGAATGGATTCCGTAGATTATTGCTGGAAGTTTGCAATTCTTCCCCTCAAAGCACTGGTTTTGATTATGGGGAAGAATTTATCAAGGAATGCCATGGAGCATTTTGCCCACCTATCAACAGCTTTCTTGTCCCTGTAGAACCACTATTTTGCCTTCCCCACAAGGGAAAGGGAAATAGACTGAGACAGATGATCTCTGGTATGACGTCTTTTATGACGATGGTGTTACACTGTTAAAGGAAGTGTTGCAAATGCGCATAGGCGTCCTCACCAGGCAAGCCGCAGAATGGGCTTGCCTACACCATTGTAATCAAGCCAATGCGGAGTTCAAAGTTCTTGCCACCAACATCCATAATAGGCCCGGTGGGCGCATTGGTGACGGCAGGGACGGAGAATTCGTGGAGAGTCTTGGCCATAGCAGTAGTAGCAGATGGTGCAGGGCTAACTAGTTCATCTATCGGTGGAGTGGCAGAAGAAGAAGTGGCACGAGACCGACTCTTCTTGAGGAGTGCCTCCAGATCGTTGGTGTAATTTTTCGGCAGATCAAAACCAGGCATACACTATCCCTGTTTTCACCCACAATAGGAGAAAACAAGAAGAGTTAGCCTACATAAACAATGACTACCACACATGCATATCATCATGAATATATCCAACTGGAATCCTAGACACCAAATGCCTTCCCCGGCAATAGCGCTAGAAATGCTTGTTGGCATTTCTTAGCGTAATCACTAGGAAGTCACCAAGAAACGCCAAACGATAGTTCTATACGACTACAGAAAGATTCTGCAAGCGCATGGAAATATCGTTGTAGCATTTCACCCGAGAGTAAACCGAGTATCGTTCATTTATATTTTCCCAAAGGAAGGATGTGTGTAACACCCTAAAATTTTGCAAAGAAGAAAAATAGGAGAAATATGATTTTTATATATTTTTGTGAGCATGCAAATTTAGAATGATAATAATTTTTATAAATTTAAAATCAAATATAAGGGTAGAAACATGATTGAGCATTCATGCTGCTACATTTGAAATTTTGTATTGAGTGGTTTAAATCAAATTCAAATTGGATTTAAAAATCTTTTGAAAAATGGCTTTGAAAAATTAGAAAAAGAAAAAGAATTCTTCTTCTCCTTTCTGCTATCGGGCCGCTTCTCCTACCGCAGCCCACCGCCTCGCCCTACAGTGGCGGCCCGCTTCCCTCCTTTTCTTCCCTCGCGCCCGCATTCTTCCGCTTGGGCCGAGCCCAGCAACCGCGGCCGCCGGCCCAAGTCACGCACGCTGCTTTTCCCCGCCTCCAGCATCGCTGACAGCCTGGACCCACCTGTCAGGTCATCTCCTTCCTCAAGCCAACGCCGAATTTCTTTCCCTCTTTCTCTCGATCCGAATCGATCTCTCCAATCCCTCCCTTTCCTTCTTTAGCAGTGCTCCGGGCTATATAAACGAAGCTACCGCATCTCCCCGCTCCACATTCGACCACAAAACCGCAGCCTCATCGTCCCAAGGAGGCCACGGTCAAAGCTCCGCCGAAGCCGCCTGCCATATCTAGCCGCACGCCTCCCTCGCCTTGTTCTTGGCCTCAATCTTGCCGTGGGTAAGTTCGTCTTGGAGATAGCTAGCCGTGGGTGTATTTGCTTCGCGATTTCGTGCACCGTATCGAGGTTTGGCGATTCCCGGCCATGGCGCCGCTGCGGGAGTTCACCGTCGGGCCAAAACCAGCCGGAGTGCCGCCGGCCGCTCTCTCTCTCCTCCCCCGATTTGATCTCGGCCGTCCGTTTTGAATCGGACGGATGTTATTCATTGATACCGGTTCGGTTGTAACTTTTGCTAAAGAGTCCCTGTAAGATTTAAGTTGTAAACCTGCAGTCCAAAACGTATTATCCCGCGTTCGTTTTGATCTGTTGAAAGCGTATTTCATTTCGGTAATTGAAACATACGTTTTCTGATATTTATAGTTTTGCCACTAAACTTGTTTTAGTCGTAGAATCTCCGTTTTAACTCCGATTTGATCCATTCAAATTGCGTTAGATTCATATTTGCGAGCTCTACATGATGGTAGAACTTTACAGTAGGTTTGAGTTAATTTATTCTCGAGTTTATATTAAAGTATTTATTTTTCTATAGGAAATCTTCGTAAATTCATAACTTCGTCGTTTTAGCTCCGTTTCTCGTGATCTTCGTGTCTATGTGATCCTAGCGAGTTGTAGATTCGTTTTAAAGACTTTTTATATTATTTTCTTACTGTTGGTGTACTGTTCTAATTATAGTCTTGTTTGTTTATGCATGATTGCCTCTGGATGTGTGTTGTTGCTGTTGTTGATCGAGTATAGACGGTGAGCAATTCGTTGGGGATCAAGAGTCTTTCTACGAGCAAGATCTTTAGGACTAGTTTGAGCAAGGCAAGTATAGCATGAGATTATCCTTGTTGTCCTACTCACATTATGCAAATAATATCATTATGCATCTATTCCCTTGTCAAGGATGACTTAGTGTTGATCTTATACCTTGATACCTATTATAATGCATTGGGTAGTATGGCTAGTGCTTAAACATGGACTATGATCATGTAATTTGATTAGTGGAATATGCAACAAACAGTAAAAGATGATTTTGATTAATGTTTAAAGGGGATTGGAGCATGGGGATTGCTTTTGATGCTCTAATTACTCTCCTTAAGGACTCATCTATAAGCGAACATCCGGGACTTACAGTACAACTGTGAGGGCTATATGGCTCTGGCTTTAGTCAAGTATGAGGACCTTTTATAGCTTGTTAGTGGTAACTTTTTGGTGTAAGAATGGCTTGACGAATCAGGTATAGTGCGGCCTCTGTCCTTATGTGTTTAGGCTGCGCGTCATTGTGCCATTTGGAAGGGGGGCTCTACATCTGTTTGCCGAGTGAATCTAATGGCCCTAACTTGTTAGATGAACCTTTGAAAGACTTCATAGTGAACCCTACCGACCATCCTTGGTAGTGGGTCAAGAGGCTGATCACCTCGGGCGAAAGGGTAAATCATGACTCACAGTGAAAGTGTACAACCTCTGCAGAGTGTAAAACTGTTATAACAACCGTGCTCACGGTTACGAGTGGCCTTGGACCCTTATGGAATAGTTGATAATTATTAATGGTTATGTTTTTGCTATTCATCAATCATTTCACATGGATCATATGTTTATTGTTTACATTGAGACATCTTGATGCTATTGATATGCTAAAATGATGCTAACTAAAAGCTACATGCTGATAAACCAATATTATGCCTTTGAGCCTCATGAACCCCATGTTACACTTGTTGAGTACGAGATGTACTTACGCTTGTTTATTTTTCTTACTTGGATAAAAATCCCAGATGGGTAACAGATGGTGTTAATAGTGACTACTACGCCTACTTCCCTGAAGATTACTAGACTTGCAGTCAACCAATGAATGTGCCTGTGATTGGAGCTACCACGAGAGTTTATTATTTTTACTTCCGCTACATTTGTGTTAAGACTATGTGTTAAATATTGTGATGTAATAACATTTGTGATGATACTTCCGTTATAATTTGTTAACTTATGTGTGATTGATCTATGGGCACACATAAGAGTATGCATTCCATTTGGTCTTTAAATGGGTGTGACAAATTGGTATCAGAGCTCTTGTTGACTGTAGGACGCAAGCCTAGCTAGAAATGGTCGATTTAGTATCATCTTTACACTATTTTTATGCTCACTATCTTGCTCTTGTTATTTGATAAATTTTTATGCTTCTTATGTCTCATTCTATTATGAAATTTTTATGCATCAGCTCTGGGGGACACTACCCACCTCGTGCCTTGCTTGCACCTGAAGAGCCACAAGAGCAAGCACCCCAGGAATAGGAGCAGGTCCCTAAAGCACCAATCCAAGCTCCAGCACCTCCCCAGGAAGAGCCCGAGCCTGAAGAAGATCCAGAGATCATTGAGATTGAAGATGATGAAGAGGAGGCTAATGGAGGAGGGCAACCCCCGTCTCCACCGTATCATGAAGCTGCTGGAGATATGCCACCTCCTCCAATGGGGTGGACTATGAGGATCTACCACAGGAATGGAGGGAATGCTGTCTCTCATCTTCGCCTTGTGGGGATGCTCACTGCCTACTTCGCTGATTGGCACCCAGCTGTGGAGTACGTCTGCTGGGAGTACACTCATCCACTAGAGGACACATACTGGAAGGCAAGGGTGAGTATTTTTACACATAAACAAGAAAGAGGGGTGTACCAGCTGGACATGATGTT
The DNA here is from genome assembly GCA_022457205.1 of Saccharum spontaneum. NCBI lineage: Eukaryota > Viridiplantae > Streptophyta > Magnoliopsida > Poales > Poaceae > Saccharum > Saccharum spontaneum. The sequence continues at coordinate 39,874,079 of CM039598.1, read as the reverse complement.
TTCTCATGTGGGTCATCGAGCTACTATAGAGGATAGCATTGAAGATGCTGCTTTTGAAGCATGTATGGGCCTCCGCTATCTTCGCTTTAACACTATGAAGCATGACATTCATCGCTACTTCCCTCATGCACACCCCGATCTTGGATGGGCTATGACGGATCCAGTGCAGCTAGAGCCACTACCTCGGGTGATGGTGAACCTTGTCTATGATATGATGGATAGGAAGCTGCAGTTAGAGGAGATGGTGAAGGGACAAGGGAAGACCATCAAGAGGTGTCAGGCAACCATTGATGAACTTCGAGCAAACCAAGGCATGCCCAAGATTTATGAGACATTAGAGCATGAGCCACTTCCTTAAGAAGTAGGAGTCCTTTATGTAATAAAAACGTTCTTAGTAACGTTAGTTAAGTCATCGAGTCTGTCGTGTGGTTTGAACTTTGGTGTGCTAGTTGCTTTATTATTATGCTTATGTGTGAGTTGGATCTTTGTTATGAGTGTTGGGACTTGTAGGCATGTCTACAAGTTCCATTTTTAAGAATAATAAGTCTAATAGTCAAGGGAATAATAGTTGGGTTTGGTATTATCACGTTTCTGTCCTTGCTGTTTTCTAGAGTAGTCTGCAATGTTTCTGCTATGGTTTAAAAAAGGTTCATGCAATATTTATGAAATTTTTATGAGAGAAACTAGACTTAAGCATCTTTCAAAAGCCACTGGAATCACCTTTTTATCTGATCTGGTTCGAGAGATATGATTTTCACAAGTTAAAGTTTCTGCACAGTCTGGAGTCTGGAATAGTTTCTGTTAAGCCTTATTTTTCATAAACTTAACGACAGAATCTGATCTTGAGGTCTGAATAAAAGTTGTGGATAATTTCATAATATTTCCAACCATATAAATTACGCCTCTTTTGGACTTCTTTATCTCGAGATATGATTGAAATACTGAACTGTCAATATTGCTACTCGTCCAGAAAACCTTCAGATCTCATTCTTTATCTTATAAGTGGTTGATAACATGGAATTCTTAAAGTTTGCATGTTTATGGATGGCAGATGGCCGGAAGAGGAAGAGGCAGGGGTCGTGGAAATATTCCCCTAAATCCACCACCACCACGGCCACCAACTATTGAGCAACTGTTGGCAGTGCAGACGCAGCTGATGCAACAACTGGTGCAGAATTAGCAAAATCAGCCAGTTGCTGGGGCTCAACCACGTGATAAGCGTGGTGAATTTTTGAAGGGTCGTCCCCCAGTGTTCACACATGCTGCTGATCCTTTGGAAGTCGATGATTGGCTTTGTGCTATGGAGAAGCAACTCAATATTGCACAATGTGATGACCGACAGAAGGTGTTGTTTGCTTCTGGACAACTCCAGGGAGAAGCTTAGGATTGGTGGGAGTCATATGAGTATGGTCGCCCCGCCAATGCTCCCACAGTCACCTGGCAGGAGTTTAGAGAGAACTTCAGGGCTTACCATATACCTGAAGGGATGATAGAATTGAAGGCGGAGGAATTCAGGAACCTGACCCAAGGGTCAATGTCTGTAGCTGAGTACCGTGACAAGTTTGCTCAATTGTCACGATATGCTCCACATGAAGTAGCTAATGACAATGATAAGCAGCGTCACTTCCTGAAGGGATTATATGACGGACTACAGTTGCAGTTAATGTCCAATATCTATCCTAACTTTCAGACGCTTGTGAACCACGCTATCGTGGTGGATAACAAGCGCAAGGAGATGGATGCTAAGAGGAAAAGGTTACAGGGACAAGCCTCTGGTAGCAACACTCATCCACGTACTGGTTTTCAGCAGAATAATCAACAGAGGCCTCCTTCTGGGCAGTGGAATCATGGTCAAGTCCCTTTCTGGGGTCAGTTTCCACAACGTCCCCCATTCCAGCCGCAGAATAGCAACCAACGTCCTCCGCAGCAGAGTGGGAATCAAGCACAGCGTCAGGGTCCTTCCAATAATACTCCCACGAAGACTAGTGCTCCTAGTACCCCCAACAAGTGTTTCTGATGTGGGAAAGAAGGTCACTTGTCCTACAATTGCCCAGAGAAGCCTAACCAGCAGACTCCCCAGAGACAGAGCAACCACCAGAAGCCAGCACCTAACACCGAAAGGGTGAATCACTTGTCCTAGGAGACCGCAGTGGAGGAGCCAGAAGTTATGCTTGGTACGTTCGATGTCCACTCCACTCCCGCCACTGTTCTTTTTTATTCTGGAGCATCACATTCTTTCATATCACAATCATTTGTTAGAATACATAGAATTCATTTGTGTGCCATAAAGAACCCTATATTAGTAAACTCACCTGGTGGAAGCATGCCAGCATCTTATCGCTGTCTTCCGATTAGTCTCAATTTAAGGGGGGTAGAGTTTAGAGTGAGTCCTATAGTATTGAGAACAACTGGGATTGATCTTATATTGGGAATGGATTGAATGATGCAACAACAAGTAGGGATTCAGTGCAAGGATAAATTAGTTGTACTGACAACACCAAAGGGTGATAGAATCAAGGTTGAGGTGAAAGTGCAGAAACAGGAGACCGCTACAGTAAACCAGCTTAATGATGGTGCCAACCAGGAAGACCCGATTGTGGAGGAGTTCCCTGATGTGTTTCCTAAGGAATTGCCAGGTATGCTACCAGACTGTGACATTGAATTTATTATTGAATTATTACCTGGAACTGCACCCATAGCTAAGCGTCCATATAGAATGGGAGTAAATGAATTAGAAGAACTTAAGTGTCACACCCAAAATTTTCTATTTTGGGTTGTGCGGGAAAAACGCTAAATAAAATAAATTATTTCAATATCTGAATAAATTTATTAGATAAGTTAAGTTGTTGCTAATTAAATATAGAAAATTGTGGTTTTAAACTTTTTCATATTAATTTAATAATGTGGTGTTTGTGTGATGCTTGTCTTTGGTGTTGGTGAGTGCTATTATTTTCAAAATACCGTAGGACGACGTTTACTTCTCATCGGAAAACTTTCTGATATTTTCTGGATCCAAAATTCCAATTTCCGTGAGCTTAATCTTTTTCCTTGATCTCTTCATCCATCTTTTCATAAGCTCCAAATACTTTATTTGGGTTCCTCATGTTCCATAATGTCTCTAGAAAATTCCCTCGAATTTTCGGAGTTTTCGGAGTATTTTTCGCGGCTTAAATAATAATTCTGGACTTTTCTAGAATTATTTTATCCACGAAATTAATTAATTCCGAAAATAATAAATATCTTATTTTCCACCAAAGCTTGTGTGCAGTAATCCTAAATGTCCATTCATTTATTTACTAATGGGCTTTAATAATTAATTAGGCCTATTAGTAAAGATGGAGGGTGCAACGTCAATTAGCACCATATCGCTAGTTGACATGGAGGTGGAAAGTTTTCCTCCCTATATATATGTCCGGCCTGCCTGCTAGCCCTGTTTTCCGCCGCCGCTGTCGCCGCCCACCGCCGCTGTCGCCGCCGTCGCCGTTGTTGTCGCCGCCGCCGCTGCGCCGCACCGTTGCCCTAGTTCCCTCGCCGCCGCCCATAATGGAGTCCAGCGCCAAGAAGCTTAGCAGCCTCCGTATCACCTCCCTGGATGATGATGACGACGAGACCGAGGTTCCGCACCAGCCCCCTCCAGCAGGCCCCTCTGCCGCTGCAGTGGATTACGAGGACGACGACGATGAGGATGAAGAAGTGAAAGTGACGCTTGGTGTCCTTAGCAAACCGAAGCACCCAGGCCTCCTCCTCCGTCACTTGTTCCCCAGCAAGGCCGGCGGCACCCCGGCGTGGTTGGACCCCGTGAACTTGCCTTCGGGAAGTCCAGCTACTACGGTTTCTGTGGCGAGCCTCTGCAGTTCGTCCTCCAGATATATGCACCAATTGAAGATAATGTAGCAGCCTTCCACCGAACGCCGTTCGTGTTTATGTGCCCATCCATGGCGTGCTTGCTTCGAGATCAACATGAACAATGGAAACACAAGCATGGGAATCCATGTAGAAGCGTGAAGGTTTCCGGGTGGCGCGGATGGATAATGCTGATCCGTCAGATTCTCTCCGCTTGGCCACGTGAGATGGATCGAGCTCACGAGGCGGTAGGACCAGACGACGGCATTGGATGCTACGCGCGGAGGTGTATCGGTGAGTTTCCATCTATCGATCAATTCATCGCGGTCGCGGCTACATAATCTACGCCGCATTGGTATTAGATATCAGATTGGTCGTCTCGTCTGTCGTCGATACAAAACCGCGTTTCTCAGAGTGGCCAGCACAAATACGCAGTTTCAGTCACAAAACTGATACGACGAGCGACGCACATTACATTGCCATCTGAAAACTGCATGCATGAAGAATCTTAGAGGGGGAGGGGGGAGGAGTCGAGAACATGTGTTCTTTTCTTGTTTCTTTTCTGAATGAAAAATATTTTGCATGATGTCATGATATGATTAGCTTTAACTCGATTAGTATTAGATGGTTCTTGATTATAATTTGTTTATTTTAAATATAAAACATGGGATGGTTCGGATAGTGCTGGAATATGTGTCAGATTATATAAATTATAAATATTTGATTGAAATAATTAATGTTTATGTCATGCTCCTTTAAATTTAAAATGATATAGGTTCATGCGTCGGCACTTTCTTAAAATGTTAACTCGATTAATATTCACATTAATGTGTTTTTATTTATAAATTGTTTATTAGATGCAAATCATGGCCATTGAACTCTTGTTAGCATGATGACATCATCTCGACATCACCAACACTTTATTGCCGTTTTTCTTTAGTAAAATAAATCCTGAAATACAGTAGAAATACGTATACACATATATTCTTATTTAGACCATATCTTCCATGTTTTAACTCCGATTTGACCCGTTCAAGTTGCGTTAGGTTCGTATTTGCAAGCTCTACATGTTAGTGTAGCTGTACAGTAGGTTTAGAAAATTTAATTTTCGAGTTTATATTAAAGTAATTATTTATCTATAGGAAATCTTAGAAAATTCATAACTTTCACGTTTTAAGTCCGATTTTTGTGATCTTTACGTCTGTGTGATCGTAGCAACGTGTAGAATAGTTTTGTAAGCTTTCCTAAATGTTTTTCTACTGTTGGTGTACTGTTCTAATTGTATCTTTTGTTTGCTTCGTGTATGTTTGCTCGGAATGTTTGTATGTTGATGCTTGGTGATCGAATTTAGACGGTGAGCAGTACTACGACGATTAGGAGTATTATTTTGAGCCGGACCAGCAGTATCTATCGGAGAACTTTGATCAAGGCAAGTATAACATGGGACCATCCTTGTTACCTATTCACTATAATCAATATCATATGCATGTGTCTACCTTGACAACCTTAGAGATTATAACTTAGTTATTGATATCTTGTTTCCTTGTCACCTATGGGTTATGCATTTGGGTAGCTACTGCTAGCGCTTAATTATGAACAATGATCTTGTAATTTGACTAATGGATTATGCAATCAACCAATTAAGATGATTTTATTACTGTTGAAAGGGGGCTAGAGCATGTGGGTTATATTGTTGCTCTAGTTACTCTCCATAAGGACTTACCTGTAAGTGATAACCGGGATATACAGTACAGCTGTGAGGGCTATATGGCTCTGACTCTAGTTGTTCAAGAGACCTTTTCTAGCTTGTTAGTGGTTACCTTAAATGGCGTAAGAATGGCTTGACACGTTGGGTGTAGTGCGAGCCCCTGGCCTAGTGTGTATAGGCTGCGGTTGTTGTGCCACAGGGAAGGGGGGTTCTACATCTGCCTGCCGAGTGAATCTAATGGCCCTAACTTGTTAGACGAACTTTTGAATGGCTTTATATAATTTCCGGTGATTTGGGGAGTCGCGAACCCATGCATTTGGAAGTTATGACTCACAGTGAAAGTGTACACCTCTGCGCAGAGTTTAATAAACTGGTATACTAGCCGTGCTCACGGATACGAGCGGCCTTGGGGATTCTTACAGAATAGTTGATCACCATTATTATATCATGCTTAATTATTGTTGATTATTATTATGCTCATGTTAATGTTATTCATTATCCTTATTACAATTGATCATTGATTCATTAATTGGATTTGGAATACCTTGATGCTACTCAATTGCTAATTACATGATAAATAAAAGCTAAACGCAGTCAAACAGTGTCTAGCCTTTTTGAGCCTCATGAACCCTATGTTATACTTGTTGAGTTCGACATGGACTCACTCTTGCTATTTCCCCACACTCCAGTGTGTAGTAAGATGCTACTCGGAAGAAGGACAAAGGTGTAGTGGAGTTTCCAGAAGACTAGTAGAAGTGCTAGGCATATGTTACCCCCAGTCAGCCGTCCCTGAGAAGAATGGAGCCTGAAGTTTAGTCACCGTACCGCGATACTCTGATGTAAGTGTTAATATAGTTATGTATACGTTATATAATGACATTGTTTCTGATACTTTTTCATTCTGACATATGTGTGGACTTCCTGGGCACACATATGATTAGCCTGGTTTTGTTCTTTAGGAAACCGGGTGTGACAGAGTGGTATCAGAGCGGTGTTGACTGTAGGACGTATGCCAAGTAGCACTGGACGTATTCTGAAACTCATTTTACTATAAAACTATTTTGTCATCCCTTGACTCATTGATTTTGACTATTTCCTCTTCCTTGTCCCATTGTATCCTCTCCTTAATAGCTTCCTTTGAGCTATTATTTCTTACTCCCTTGGTTTTTATTTTATGTTGTTTTTACTAAAAGTTTTCTGATCTCACCTTTTTCAAAAGTTCGATGGCCTTTCATCATCCATACTTTTCCCTTAGGATGACCACCATTGTTGAAGCAGCACGTGTAGTACCGATGATGTGATGTGTGCTTGTTTTGCTTGATGTGTTGCTTGTGTGTTTCCTTGTTCTTGTGTTTCAAAGGTAGCTCGGAAGATATAAGTCTTGAGGAGTAGCTCGATCCATGATAAGTGGGGTAGGTTTTACGTAATACTCCACATGCTGATTTCTATAGCAGTCTGCAATGTTTCTGTTATATCTCAAGATATGGACATGAGAAATTTATGAAATTTTACTGGGAATAACTAGACTTCTGTATCTTTCCAAACCCACTGGACTTACCTTTTTATCTATTTTGAGCTAAGAGATATACCTGTTCCAAGTTGGGGTCACTACGCAGTCTGGAATCCTGAAACAGTTTCGGTTAAGTTCAGTTTTCGACTAACTTATGGACAGAATCTGGAAAAGTGTTGTGAATAAAAGTTGTAGATAATTTCGTAAGCTTTCCAACCATTTAAAGATCACTTCATTTGGATCTCTGTAGCTCGAGTTATGCCATATTTACTGAACTGCTAAAATCGGAATTCGCCCAGAAATTTTCTGCATTACTTCCTTATCTTGTATAAGTGAATATATCATTGGATATCTTTGAATCTCATTGATTTGCTTTGGAATCTTACATTAGAGATGATTATGGTTATCTAGTATAAAAGGATATGCAAGTTACTTTGGTGTCCCCTAGTTTCTTTTTCTTAAGGGGTAGCAAAGTTGTGAGTGTTGCAAGATGAAGGTTTTGTATGTCCTAGTGCTTCACTTGGAAGAAGTGGTTATCTCTATGATTGGAAGTCTACTCATGTGCTAGTGTTGTTTGCTTGGGATCAGTGCTTTGTTGGATCGTCTACAAAGAGCTCGGGTATTCGTCAGGACTGGTCGTCACTTCAAGCTATCATCAGTTGGGAGTTCAACATTCAATTCAACATACTCTATACAAGTTAGCATGGACGACATAGGAAGGAGATGTTGGAAGTCTATAGTTAGTTTCATGAAAACTTAGATGACATCACCCCCATATCAGTAAGTTTTAAGTGAAGGACTTATCATTAGCAACAATCCTTAAAGACAGTGTTGCCTTCAATGACATCGCCAGGTGGAACAAGACCTTTGTTAAGTGGGGTAGCATGTGCTCTCAACAACAGCAAGTCCTGAATATCTCAAGCGACGAGGCATGAAGAGGCATGAAGAACTGAAGATCAAACTTTATCTTTCTTCTCATCTTTTGGCTATCCTTGATCTATGTCTTATATCTCATCAACACAAATCAAAGAAGCATGAAGACTTGAGGATTAGCGTTATCTATCTCTCTAGTCTCTCTGAATCTCGTTCCCACCTTATCCTGTCTTTTTAGAGCAGTATGTCTTCCTTAGCTTATATCTCTATTTTTGGATGCCCAAAAATCATGGATAAATTTTGGACAACAGTAGACTTCAATATCTTTCTCTGACCGTAAGAATCACCCTGATAGCTATTATGGTTTGGGAATTATGAAAATCACAAGGCGACGGATCTGTGCTGTCAGCAACCTGGAATAGTTTCTGTTGTGCACAGTTTTCGACTACCTTAACTGCAGAATCTGGAGAAGTGTTCTATAAGAAAGTTGTAGTAAATTTGATAAGCTTTCCAACGGTATAAGCTACAATATCATTGGATTCGTAGAACTTGAGTTATAACTGTATTTCTGTACTGCCATTTTTCTGCTCGCGAGGAAGTGTAGGTTACTTGTTCTTGTATATGCTCATGAATTTCTTTGAGATGGTAGAAGGACATGATGGTAGTTATCACTCATAAACAAATGCAATCTATCCTTTGGTGTTCTCTAGTTGATCTCTTCTTAAGGGGTTATGCCGAACTAAAAGACGATACAAGATGGAGGTTTATATGTTCAATCTCGTCACTTGGAAGCATCACCTATTTACATGGTTGCAAAATCACTATCGAGCGCAGGTATCCTTTCTCAGAGTGGTAATCTGTTCGAACCATTTATAAGGATCGTAAGGGTCTAAAGGACACCTTTACAAAGTTGGTTATGAGTTTGTGGCATCATCATTGGATAAGAGTTGATGAAGAAAAAGTGAAGACTTACAGAATCAACTTTATCTTTCTCCCCAGTCTCTCTAAATCTCGGGACGAGATTCCTGTTAAGTGGGGTAGAATTGTCACACCCAAAATTTTCTATTTTGGGTTGTGCGGGAAAAACGCTAAATAAAATAAATTATTTCAATATCTGAATAAATTTATTAGATAAGTTAAGTTGTTGCTAATTAAATATAGAAAATTGTGGTTTTAAACTTTTTCATATTAATTTAATAATGTGGTGTTTGTGTGATGCTTGTCTTTGGTGTTGGTGAGTGCTATTATTTTCAAAATACCGTAGGACGACGTTTACTTCTCATCGGAAAACTTTCTGATATTTTCTGGATCCAAAATTCCAATTTCCGTGAGCTTAATCTTTTTCCTTGATCTCTTCATCCATCTTTTCATAAGCTCCAAATACTTTATTTGGGTTCCTCATGTTCCATAATGTCTCTAGAAAATTCCCTCGAATTTTCGGAGTTTTCGGAGTATTTTTCGCGGCTTAAATAATAATTCTGGACTTTTCTAGAATTATTTTATCCACGAAATTAATTAATTCCGAAAATAATAAATATCTTATTTTCCACCAAAGCTTGTGTGCAGTAATCCTAAATGTCCATTCATTTATTTACTAATGGGCTTTAATAATTAATTAGGCCTATTAGTAAAGATGGAGGGTGCAACGTCAATTAGCACCATATCGCTAGTTGACATGGAGGTGGAAAGTTTTCCTCCCTATATATATGTCCGGCCTGCCTGCTAGCCCTGTTTTCCGCCGTCGCTGTCGCCGCCCACCGCCGCTGTCGCCGCCGTCGCCGTTGTTGTCGCCGCCGCCGCTGCGCCGCACCGTTGCCCTAGTTCCCTCGCCGCCGCCCATAATGGAGTCCAGCGCCAAGAAGCTTAGCAGCCTCCGTATCACCTCCCTGGATGATGATGACGACGAGACCGAGGTTCCGCACCAGCCCCCTCCAGCAGGCCCCTCTGCCGCTGCAGTGGATTACGAGGACGACGACGATGAGGATGAAGAAGTGAAAGTGACGCTTGGTGTCCTTAGCAAACCGAAGCACCCAGGCCTCCTCCTCCGTCACTTGTTCCCCAGCAAGGCCGGCGGCACCCCGGCGTGGTTGGACCCCGTGAACTTGCCTTCGGGAAGTCCAGCTACTACGGTTTCTGTGGCGAGCCTCTGCAGTTCGTCCTCCAGATATATGCACCAATTGAAGATAATGTAGCAGCCTTCCACCGAACGCCGTTCGTGTTTATGTGCCCATCCATGGCGTGCTTGCTTCGAGATCAACATGAACAATGGAAACACAAGCATGGGAATCCATGTAGAAGCGTGAAGGTTTCCGGGTGGCGCGGATGGATAATGCTGATCCGTCAGATTTTCTCCGCTTGGCCGCGTGAGATGGATCGAGCTCACGAGGCGGTAGGACCAGACGACGGCATTGGATGCTACGCGCGGAGGTGTATCGGTGAGTTTCCATCTATCGATCAATTCATCGCGGTCGCGGCTACATAATCTACGCCGCATTGGTATTAGATATCAGATTGGTCGTCTCGTCTGTCGTCGATACAAAACCGCGTTTCTCAGAGTGGCCAGCACAAATACGCAGTTTCAGTCACAAAACTGATACGACGAGCGACGCACATTACATTGCCATCTGAAAACTGCATGCATGAAGAATCTTAGAGGGGGAGGGGGGAGGAGTCGAGAACATGTGTTCTTTTCTTGTTTCTTTTCTGAATGAAAAATATTTTGCATGATGTCATGATATGATTAGCTTTAACTCGATTAGTATTAGATGGTTCTTGATTATAATTTGTTTATTTTAAATATAAAACATGGGATGGTTCGGATAGTGCTGGAATATGTGTCAGATTATATAAATTATAAATATTTGATTGGAATAATTAATGTTTATGTCATGCTCCTTTAAATTTAAAATGATATAGGTTCATGCGTCGGCACTTTCTTAAAATGTTAACTCGATTAATATTCACATTAATATGTTTTTATTTATAAATTGTTTATTAGATGCAAATCATGGCCATTGAACTCTTGTTAGCATGATGACATCATCTCGACATCACCAACACTTTATTGCCGTTTTTCTTTAGTAAAATAAATCCCGAAATACAGTAGAAATACGTATACACATACATTCTTATTTAGACCATATCTTCCATGTTTTAACTCCGATTTGACCCGTTCAAGTTGCGTTAGGTTCGTATTTGCAAGCTCTACATGTTAGTGTAGCTGTACAGTAGGTTTAGAAAATTTAATTTTCGAGTTTATATTAAAGTAATTATTTATCTATAGGAAATCTTAGAAAATTCATAACTTTCACGTTTTAAGTCCGATTTTTGTGATCTTTACGTCTGTGTGATCGTAGCAACGTGTAGAATAGTTTTGTAAGCTTTCCTAAATGTTTTTCTACTGTTGGTGTACTGTTCTAATTGTATCTTTTGTTTGCTTCGTGTATGTTTGCTCGGAATGTTTGTATGTTGATGCTTGGTGATCGAATTTAGACGGTGAGCAGTACTACGACGATTAGGAGTATTATTTTGAGCCGGACCAGCAGTATCTATCGGAGAACTTTGATCAAGGCAAGTATAACATGGGACCATCCTTGTTACCTATTCACTATAATCAATATCATATGCATGTGTCTACCTTGACAACCTTAGAGATTATAACTTAGTTATTGATATCTTGTTTCCTTGTCACCTATGGGTTATGCATTTGGGTAGCTACTGCTAGCGCTTAATTATGAACAATGATCTTGTAATTTGACTAATGGATTATGCAATCAACCAATTAAGATGATTTTATTACTGTTGAAAGGGGGCTAGAGCATGTGGGTTATATTGTTGCTCTAGTTACTCTCCATAAGGACTTACCTGTAAGTGATAACCGGGATATACAGTACAGCTGTGAGGGCTATATGGCTCTGGCTCTAGTTGTTCAAGAGACCTTTTCTAGCTTGTTAGTGGTTACCTTAAATGGCGTAAGAATGGCTTGACACGTTGGGTGTAGTGCGAGCCCCTGGCCTAGTGTGTATAGGCTGCGGTTGTTGTGCCACAGGGAAGGGGGGTTCTACATCTGCCTGCCGAGTGAATCTAATGGCCCTAACTTGTTAGACGAACTTTTGAATGGCTTTATATAATTTTCGGTGATTTGGGGAGTCGCGAACCCATGCATTTGGAAGTTATGACTCACAGTGAAAGTGTACACCTCTGCGCAGAGTTTAATAAACTGGTATACTAGCCGTGCTCACGGATACGAGCGGCCTTGGGGATTCTTACAGAATAGTTGATCACCATTATTATATCATGCTTAATTATTGTTGATTATTATTATGCTCATGTTAATGCTATTCATTATCCTTATTACAATTGATCATTGATTCATTAATGGGATTTGGAATACCTTGATGCTACTCAATTGCTAATTACATGATAAATAAAAGCTAAACGCAGTCAAACAGTGTCTAGCCTTTTTGAGCCTCATGAACCCTATGTTATACTTGTTGAGTTCGACATGGACTCACTCTTGCTATTTCCCCACACTCCAGTATGTAGTAAGATGCTACTCGGAAGAAGGACAAAGGTGTAGTGGAGTTTCCAGAAGACTAGTAGAAGTGCTAGGCATATGTTACCCCCAGTCAGCCGTCCCTGAGAAGAATGGAGCCTGAAGTTTAGTCACCGTACCGCGATACTCTGATGTAAGTGTTAATATAGTTATGTATACGTTATATAATGACATTGTTTCTGATACTTTTTCATTCTGACATATGTGTGGACTTCCTGGGCACACATATGATTAGCCTGGTTTTGTTCTTTAGGAAACCGGGTGTGACATTAAGAAACAAATTAAGGAGTTGCAGGATAAGGGTTTTATTCGTCCTAGTTCTTCACCGTGGGGAGCACCAGTGATTTTTGTGGATAAGAAAGATGGAACTCAGAGGATGTGTGTAGATTATCGGTCTCTTAATGAGGTTACTATCAAGAATAAGTACCCATTGCCTAGAATTGATGACCTGTTTGATCAGTTGAGAGGAGCTTGTGTATTCTCCAAGATTGATCTTTGCTCTGGATATCATCAATTGAAGATTCGTGCCAGGGATATACCAAAGACAGCTTTTACCACACGATATGGTTTATATGAGTATACAGTGATGTCTTTTGGTCTGACTAATGCCCCTGCATACTTCATGTACTCAATGAATAAGGTGTTCATGGAATATCTAGACAAGTTTGTAGTGGTATTCATTGATGATATTTTGGTATTCTCCAAGACTGAGGAAGAACATGCTGAACATTTGAGGTTGGTCTTGCAAAAGCTCAAAGAACACCAACTATATGCCAAGAGGAGTAAGTGTGAGTTTTGGTTGAAGGAAGTTTCTTTTCTGGCTCATATTGTCTCAAATGGAGGAATATCAGTAGATCCTGGCAAGGTGAAGGATGTATTGAACTGGAAGCCACCCATCAATGTAAGTGAGATCCGTAGCTTCTTGGGATTGGCTGGCTATTATAGGAGATTTATAGAGGGATTTTCCAAGCTTGCAAAACCAATGACTGCATTATTGGAGAAGAATGCCAAGTTTGTGTGGTCTAAGAAGTGACAGGCTAATTTTGAGGAATTGAAGAAAAGATTGACTACTGCACCAGTCTTAGTTTTGCCAGATCTGAATAAACCCTTCTCTATCTACTGTGATGCATCACGATTAGGATTGGGATGTGTTCTTATGTAAGCGGGTAGAGTTGTGGCATATGCATCGAGACAGTTGAGGAAGAATGAGTTGAATTACCCTACTCATGATTTGGAATTAGCTGCTGTGGTTCATGCATTAAAGATATGGAGACATTATTTGATTGGACACAAGAGTGATATATACACCAATCACAAGAGTCTAAAGTATATCTTCACTCAAACATATCTAAACTTGAGACAGCGTAGATGGTTGGAGTTGATAAAGGACTATGATCTAGAGGTGCATTATCACCCAGGAAAGGCCAACGTTGTTGCTAATGCTCTTAGTAGGAAAAGCTACGCTAATGAAATACAAGTAATGCCTATGCCAAAAGAGTTGTGTGCTGAATGTAAGCATCTGAACTTAGGGTTTACTACCAATGCAGTGGAATTAGTACTAGAGCCTACTTTGGAGCAAGAAATCCGCAAGGGTTAGTTGAAAGATGAAAAGTTGAGAGAGATAGCGGAAAACATAGCGAAAGGCAAATCACCAGGATTTCGTAAGGATGATAATGGTACGCTATGGTTTGGAAAATGGCTGTGTGTGCCTGAGGATAAGGATATCAAAGGGGCAATTCTGCATGAAGCTCATGAGTCAGCTTATTCCATACATCCTGGGAGTACTAAGATGTATCTGGATCTAAAAAAGAAATATTGGTGGTATGGTTTAAAGAGAGATGTTGCTGAATATGTTGCTTTGTGTGACACTTGACAAAGGGTGAAAGCTGAACATCAGAGACCTGCAGGATTGTTACAGCCTATGCATATACCCGAGTGGAAATGGGAAGAAGTTGGTATGGATTTTATAGTTGGGTTGCCACGGACTCAGAGAGGATATGATTCAATTTGGGTGATAGTGGATCGTCTAACTAAGGTTGCTCATTTTTTGCCAGTAAATACTACATATGGTAGTGCAAAGTTGGTTGAGTTATATATGGAAAGAATAGTAAGTCTACATGGAGTTCCTAAGAAGATTGTGTCTGATCGAGGTACTCAGTTTACATCTTATTATTGGCAAAAGATACATGAATCACTAGGAACCAAACTGAACTTTAGTATAGCTTACCATCCATAGACAGATGGTCAAACAGAGAGAATTAATCAGATATTGGAAGATATGTTGAGAGCTTGTGCTTTACAATATGGTACTAGCTGGGATAAGAGCTTGCCTTATGCAGAGTTCTCTTATAACAATAGTTATCAGAAGAGTCTTCAGATGACACCGTTTGAAGCTCTGTATGGATGAAAGTGTAGGACCCCATTGTTCTGGAATCAGACAGGGGAGAGTCAAGTGTTTGGGCCTGATGTACTCAAGGATGCTGAAAAGAAAGTGAGAATGATTAGAGATAATCTGAAAATTGCACAGTCCCGATAGAAAAGTTATGCTGATACTCGAAGAAGAGAGTTGACTTTTGAGGTAGGGGATTATGTTTACTTGAAAGTATCACCCATGAGGAGTGTGAAAAGATTCAACATGAAAGGTAAATTGGCACCAAGATATATTGGACCTTTCAAGATCATAGAGAGACATGGTGAAGTGGCATATTAGTTGGAATTACCCGAGAGTTTGGCAGGTGTACATGATGTGTTCCATGTGTCTCAACTTAAGAAATGTTTGCGAGTACCAGAGGAACAGATTCCGTTAGAGGAGCTCACTGTTAAGGAGGATCTTACATATGAAGAGTTTCCGGTTAAAATTTTAGAGACTGCTGACAGAGTCACAAGAAGTCGAACAATCAAAATGTGTAAGGTACAGTGGAATCGGTGCACTGCAGAAGAGGCTACTTGGGAACGAGAAGAGGATCTGAGGAAAACCTACCTGCTATTGTTTGAGTAAGCATCGGTCGAATCTCGGGATGAGATTCATTGAAATGTCCTTGATTTCCACAAAGGGAAATCCACAGAAACGAAGTGTAAAATGACAAAACATTCCGTTAGTTTACCCAAATCTCAGTGATACATAAAGTCATGCATGAATATCAGAGTACAATAGAGAGTTTTACATAACTTATTATCATCACCTCGCAGGGCGGAACACACTCACACAAGCATTCGGAACAACATTCGGCGTAGATAGCAGCGGAAAACGATCTTCTAGAACCAGCTTGAGCGTAGAACAGACCCTCTAGACCTCCCAATCGTCGCCCTCGTAGTCGTACTCGGGCTCCGAACTTGACAAAAATCTATCAGTACTCTTGGTACTATACATGCATCGCCCACCCTATGCTTGCAATGCTTTGTGGAAAGTGGAATGCATCGGGGAAAGTAGACATAGACCTATTTAGGCTGTGGGTTTCCTATGCAAGTCATTAACATTTTATTAATAAGACATTCATCAGTTTTTAACCCATCTTAGTCACACATTTTTCCCATCCCATCACAACACCTCTCATCTCACTCTCTCTCTAGGCGACGAGATTGACTCCCGCTCAGATCTCGTCTCAACGGCCAAAGCCGGAATCCAACACAAAACCCGGGGGAAAGGTAGAAAGGACTCATCTCTCTAATCAAGTGAAGCGTAGGTCATGGGAATGTCCATATCCACGGACGTGGCTATATGTATAGATCGATCAACTCTGTAGAGTGTGTACACCTGGTAATCCACAAGATCGCCATCTTCGACGATCCGACTCGTCTAGGCTGATTCCGACTGCCTCCCAACCGGTACAGTACCACCCTACCACTCAGCCCTGGGCCACCCCGATGTCCACTGAAACGCTGAGACTGTGAGACGTAGTACCGGGCCCCCAAGGTCACTACGCTGTCTTAGGAGGGTGTGGGTCCCCATGCCCGTACCTCCCTACACTATCACCTTACAACCTAGTAGTAGTGGTACTGCCCTTAGTCAGTCGGGTAATCATCTCCCGCCCATCGGGAGCGAGTGGTGTGCACGAAAGTCCCATGGTTCCGGTTCTCAAGACATACCAGTCCTTAGGAGGACCAGACAGGATATCTTCTCAAAGGGGAAACACCGTCTTCCCCGTGCCACGACAACACCTCCACCAGGGATAACCAACACCCCAGTTCACCTCACAAAATACTCGCCACAGGTAACTCTCGTGAGGGATGCCCAGGTCGCACCCCTCCAGCAAGACTTGTCCCAAAGACTCGTCATAGGATCCTGTCCGATCGACTCAACCCTCACCACTCACCCAAGACGCACGCCAAGATCTCCCTAGTTCCTTTATCAGGTTTACCACGTTCCCGGCACTACGTGCCTTATACATATACGTCTCTCACTCACCGGCATTACATCACAGATATAATGCGAGTAAGAGTAAAAGTAGTAATATGTAACATGCGAGCATCTATCCTAACAGCAGAGTGAGCAGGAGTAAGGTTGCAACAAGGAAAAGGGCTCAAAGTAAAGCATCTAACATGCAGTCTATCAACATATTATTTCATAAAAGGTAAAGCGCTAACAATTCTATATTTGCATGCGTAATAGGTTCTATGGAGTTGGGTGGGCGTGGCACCTGGCAGGTCGTCTCCCACGTCCTCGCTGTAGTCAGGGTCGTACTCCTCAGTCGGCAGGTCCTCCGGCTCTGTTAAACGTAACATAGAGTCGTATTAACAACTCCTTCAGAGGTGCACAAAGAAGCAATAGAAATTCAAAAGATCCAAATGTACTCAAACACAAGCCTAAGATGTAGAGCTCATTTTTAGAAAAATTTAGATACTAGTTTGGTATTTTTCTGAGTTAAAATGAATTAGTTATGAATTTCTGAAGATTAAATGATTTTCTGAAAAAGAAAAGAAAAAGAAAAGGA
The DNA here is from genome assembly GCA_022457205.1 of Saccharum spontaneum. Classification (NCBI taxonomy): domain Eukaryota; kingdom Viridiplantae; phylum Streptophyta; class Magnoliopsida; order Poales; family Poaceae; genus Saccharum; species Saccharum spontaneum. Next base: position 39,856,659 of record CM039598.1, on the reverse strand, counting down.
AAAACCAGGCAGCGACACGTGTCACGCGCTGATTGGCCGAAACAGATCGAGTCACTGACAGGTGGGCCCGTTTGACTGGTCAACGGTCAATGGTCAACGCTGACCGGCCAAGACCGAGCCTCAGTGGGCCTGGGTTGGGCCGGATCTGGGCCAAACTGGGCCGGGCTGGGCCCGCCACGTGTCAGATGCTGGTGCGGCCACGTCACCCATTTGGATTTGCAAACGGGCTCGGGCTGGTGAGCTCGGCTCACGGTGGTCTCGTGCGGGCGGTCCACGGTCTTGAACGCGGTCCACCGTGGACCCGGTCCATCCCCTCCTCTCTTCTCTCAGCTCACGGTGCACCGAGTGCACCTAGCCGCTCCTCTCCTCTCTTGCTTGTTTCTTCTCTTCTCCGGCCGCGCTCTTCACCGGCGGCGAGCGACCGGGCTCATGCGTTGGAGTCTCACAGGCGGAGCCAGTAGGCTCTAAAGCATCGCGTGATCCCATGGAACTTGATGGAGGGGTCATCGGTGCGGATTAAAGTGCTTAGAGGGCGTGTCTACGGCGGTGGCAGCTCGGCCAGTGTGGTGAATGGTGGCAAGACTTCCATGGCCAACCCGAGGTTCAAAAAGGCTCTGGGATCCTCAAATGGGCTCCTCCGCGGGGTGCTAAGGCTGCTGTTGACATCTTACCAACGCGGTAGGGCACACGTCCACGGTTGGGTGGGCGGCGGCTCTCCGGCACCTCCTCTATTTCCCAGCCACACTCCTGTGCACGCTGTCGTCGGCATGGCGGCTACGAACGGTTTCCCCGGTGGCTCCTCTTCCCCTCCTTGGTGCACACGGTGTGTCCCTTGCCGAGGCGAACTGGTTGGACCTCTTTCTCTTGCCTCTATCGTCTCGAGCCAACAAGAATCAACCTCGCCATGGCCGTGCTCTGGTACGTTCTGCTCGTCACCACGATGGTGACGTTCCTGAGCTGGTACGGCTTGGGTGGAGTGCAAACGTGACCGCGTGGGTGTGTGTAGGTGCAAACGACGATCCGGCACCGGCCTTGACCGATCCCGGCATGGAATTGGTCACTGCGGTGCCAATCGTGCCTACGATGGCGAGCAGAGGGGTTGCGATCGGTGCAGCTCACCTTGGGGCTCGTGGTAGGAGGATGGCGGTGCAGTGGTGGTTCGAGGCAGTGACGAGGTGGTGCCATGCAGGGAGAACAGCAACGTCGACGTAGTCGTTTGGTCGACGCTCCGGCTCCGGCGGCTCCTCGGCAACTGGCGGCTCCGGTGGCTGCCCTCTCCTTTCTTCTCCCCTTCTTCCCCCTCTACTTCTCTCCGTTGTGGCGTGAGTTGGTGACCACCAGGGTGGTGGCGGAGCAGAGGGAGGGGTAGGGCACCCCAGGTGGCGCCTACTTATAAGGGGCGGCGTTCATGGAGAAAATCGAGCGACGGTGAAGAGATTTGGGCCACGTGGAGGTGATCAACGAGGTTGTGCTAGGATTTTGGGAACACCAGCTAGCAATAATCAGATTGGCCACTCCAATTTGGAATCTCTAGCGGTTACAGTGCACGGGTGGTGGCAGGCACATCCGCGGGCCCCGGCGCGGTCACGCGCGTGCGCTGGGCATGGCGGGATGGTGTGTGTGTGTGCAACTGTCATGCGGGACCGGCTCGGTAGCTTGGCGTGCAAGGTGACCGGCAGGGGACAGGGGGAATCTCCCCTTGCCGTTTGCGTGACCGTGTTCCCCCCCTTTCGGTTTCGGCTCGGGCGTGACAGAGGAACGGTGGGCGGGAGGATAGTGTTGACGATCGGGCCCCAGCTGGTAGTGACCGAAGGTGGGGAAACGGCTTCCTCCTGGGCTGTCTTGGCTTTGGCTGGGCCGGTCATCTCCACAGCCCATCGCGGTGGAACGGCCATGGCTGCTGGGCTGGCCTGGCGAAGCGGCTGGGGTGAGCGGGCCGAATTCGGAAAATGGGCTTGGAGAGCTTTTCTCTTTTTCTAAATAAACTCCAAAGCTTTTCTATTTTATTTTCTTTTCTTCATAGATTTCTTTAGCTAAAGAAAAATAAGTAATTACCTCTTGGGTAAGCCCTAGTGGCGTCCACTAGAGGTCATTTGTGGTTCCGATTATTTGTCACGGTTATAATTACACATTTATTTAATTTAAGCGAATAAATGTGACCATTTTTACTTAACAAAACAAAGAACATAAGAAGCAACTCATGAATATATAATTAAATGCAACATGTATTTAACTAGACTAGGTGCTACTTATGCATCTAGGGTTGGTTTCCTATATGTCACTCACCAAACATTGGTTGTTTAGAAAAAAAATTTGTAGTTGTGATTTTTGGTCTGTTGTAAACTTTTTGGGTTGTTACAGTCCTTCCCCCTCACTGAAATCTCATCCCCAGATTTAAGGTGTGTCATACCTGTCGAAGAGGTAGGGGTAAAGCATCCGGAGTTCGGACTCCTCCCATGTAGCTTCCCGTTCTGTGTGGTTGCTCCACTGAACCTTGCACATGGGTATCATGGTGCTTCTAGTCTCCTTCTCAACTTTGTCTAGTATCCGGATCGGGTGCTCCTTGTACTCCAGAGTGTTCTGGATATCCAGTGCATCTGTGTGTACCTCTTGTTCTGGCAACTGCAAGCACTTGCGTAGCTGAGACACGTGAAACACTAGGTGTACTCCTGTCAACTCCTCGGGCAACTCTATCTTGTATGTCAACTTGCCAATCCTCTGACAGATCTTGTATGGTCCCACGTACCTAGGTGCCAACTTTCCTTTTACATGGAATCTAACGGTACCTCGAAGTGGGGAGACCTTGAGGTAGACATAGTCCCCAACCTAAAACTCGAGGTCTCTTTGACGGTTATCTGCATAACTCTTTTGTCGGCTTTGGGCAACCCTTAGGTTTTCTCGCACTTGGGCAACTCCTTCTTCGGCATCTTTGATCTTCGCGGGGCCAAAGAATGATCTCTCCCACTTCTAACCACATCAGAGGGGTTCTACACTTTCGGCCATACAAGGCCTCAAATGGCGACATCTTGAGACTAGCCTAGTAGCTGTTGTTGTAAGAGAACTCTGCATGGGACAAACTCTTCTCCCAATCAGACCCATACTTCAAGACACAAGCTCGGAGCATGTCCTCCAAAATCTGATTAACCCTCTCTATCTGACCATCTGTCTGTAGGTGGTATGCGGTGCTGTAATCAAGTCGAGTCCCTATAGCCTTGTGGAGACTCTTCCAGAACTTGGACACGTACTGCGTACCACGATCAGACACTATGCTGGTGGGGGCTCCGTGGAGTCTGAGAATGTGCCGATGTATAGATCTGCTGGCTTCTCATCTCTGTAGTCAGTCCTCACAGCTATGAAGTGAGCTACCTTGGTTCGTTGATCAACGATCACCCAAATCGAGTCATGGCCTTTAGGGGTTTGGGGTAAACCCACTATAAAGTCCATGGATATACTCTCCCATTTCCACATCAGAACGTCCAAGGGGTTTAGCAACCCAGCTGGTCTTTGGTGTTCAGCCTTGATCCTATGGCAGATGTCGCATCATGCGACATGCCCGGCAATATCTGCCTTCATGTTCTTCCACCAGAACTGTTTCTTTAGATCGGCATACATTTTGGTGCTTCTCGGGTGAATGCAGTACTTGGAGTCATGACCCTGTTCCAAAATTTCTCACCACAAGGCGGAATCAGAAGATACACAGATTCTACCTTTGTACCAGTACACTCCTTGTACATCCTCTCTGAACTCGGGGCACTTGCCCTTCTTCATGAGTTCTCAGATCTCCCAAATTTCTAGACACTCTAGTTGAGCATTGCGGATCCGATCCTTGAGGTTGTATTCTACTCGAAGCTCGTTCAACATACCCCTGGGTAGGATTTCGAGACAAAGTTTGCCCATTTCCTGACATAGCTCGGGTGGTACAGCTTCCATGGATAGATTGTGGCAATAACTCTTTTGGCTCAGAGCATCAGCGACCACATTAGCTTTTCCCAGATGATAGTGAATCTCCAAGTTGTAGTCCTTAATAAGCTCTAGTCATCTGCACTGTCTCATGTTTAGATCCTCTTGAGTGAAGAAATACTTTAAGCTCTTGTGATCGGTGTATATATCACACTTGTTTCCGATCAAGTAGTGCCTCCAAATCTTTAGAGCATGCACAACAGCGGCAAGCTCCAGATCATGGGTTGGGTAGCATTGCTCATGGTCCTTCAACTGTCGAGACGCATAGGCAATGACTCTTCCACTCTACATCAAAACGCAGCCGAGTCCTTGTCTGGATGCATCACAGTAGACCACGAAGTCTTTCTGGATATCAGGCAAGGCAAGGACAGGAGTGGTGGTGAGCTTCTATTTCAGAGTCTGGAAACTATGCTCACACTCAGGCGTCCATTCAAACTCATTAGTCTTCTTCAGCAGGTTGGTCATGGGCTTGGCTATTTTTGAGAAGTTCTCGATGAATCTGCGGTAGTACCCGGCTAATCCAAGAAAACTGCGGATATCGGTCACATTGCAGGGTTGTTCCCACTCTTTCACTACGTCAATCTTTGCGGGATCTACAGCGACACCTTTAGCAGTGAGAACATGACCAAGAAAGGCAACTTCTTCGAGCCAAAAATCACATTTGCTAAATTTGGCATACAGCTAATTCTACCTCAACTTCTCCAGAACCACTCTCAAATGTTGCTCATGCTCTTCGGTGGTGGAGGAATAGATAAGGATGTCATCAATGAACACCACTATGAACTTGTCCAGTTCGTCCATGAATACCTTGTTCATCATGTTCATGAAATAAGTCGGAGCATTAGTGAGTCCGAAGGACACCACTGTGAACTCATATTGCCCGTATCTGGTGACGAAAGCTGTCTTAGGACTGTCATCAGGTCTGATTTTCATCTGATGATATCCGGACCTGAGATCGATCTTGGAAAAGAATTTTGCATCCTTTAGCTGATCTAAGAGGTCATCGATCCTGGGCAGAGGATATTTGTTCTTGACTGTCACGGTATTCAAATTCCGATAGTCAATGCACATCCTCATAGATCCATCCTTCTTTTTCACAAACAAAACAGGGGAACCCCAGGGTGAAGCACTGGGTCTGATGTATCCCTTGTCTGACAACTCCTTGAGTTGCTTCTTCAGCTCTTCCAGTTCATCGACTGACATGCGGTAGGGCTTCTTAGCAATAGGCCCGGTACCAGGCAGAAGGTCAATCACAAACTTCACATCTCAATTGGGTGGCATGCCTGGTAACTCTTCAGGAAACACATCAGGGTACTCTCTCACAATGGGTACCTCCTCGATTGTCTTGGCCTCTAGGGCACACAACATAGAATCTGCCTTTCCCTGATTTGGCTTACAACGGATTGTGTGTCCACTCGGGTGTGTGATCTCCACATACCTTGGTGAACAAGATATCACTCCTTTATGCTGTGTCAACCAATCCATCCCTAGTATGACATCTAGCCCCTCGGATGGAAATAAGGTGAGATCAGCTAGAAAAGGGTAGCCCTCACTGGTGATACTCACTCCCTGACATCTTTTGGTGCATATAATGCGACCTAGAGGCGAGCTAGTATCAATAGGTTCCTTGCAGGGAGTCACAGGTATGTTATGTTCTCGTGCAAACTTGGTGGAAATATAAGAACAAGTAGCTCCAGAGTCAAACAGGACTGAAGCTAAAACTCCCTGTACCAAAAACATACCGTACACCACGTCGGGAGCGTCCTGAGCATCTTCTGTGGTCATGTGATTGAGACGACTACGGACAGCCCCAGCAACGTTCTTGCGCGGAGCAGCAGGTGTAGCAGTCTGTCTCGTCTGGGTCAAAGCGGGTGGTGTGCCATTCTTGACGGGGCACTCAGCGATCTTGTGACCTGGCTGGCCACAACCGAAGCAGGTGAAGGGCGCGCTACCTGTGGGGGTAGGCGTAGCGGTCCTCCACGTGCCAGCTCCCTGAGTGGGACAACTCGGAGCGGGACGACCCTAAGTAGGGCGGTGGTAGTTGGCGGTGTAGGTACCACCTCCATGGCTTGGAGCGGTCACTGCTCCCTGGGTGTAGCGTGAGCGGGGCTGAGGAAGCATGTGAGCACGTGGCATCTGCGGGACCGAGCCACGAGAGGAACTCTCGAACCGGCGCTTCTTCTCCTTGTGAAGGGCATCCGCCTCCAGACAATCCCTCTCCATCTCCAGCACCTTGTTGACCATCTCGCGAAGGGTGCGACAAGCATGACCCGAGAGGGCCACCTTGAGACGAGAGTTCAGCCCCTTCTTGAAACAGTACATCTTCTTCTTCTCGGTATCAGTCTCACCTAGAGCATACTTCATCATGCAGGTGAAACGAGTAGTGTACTCCTGAACCTTCTGGGAGCCCTGGGAGATATTGTGAAACTCCTCCACCTTGGCATCCATGACGCCCTCAGGCACGTGTTGCTCATGAAAGGCCTTGGCGAACTCCTCCCAAGAGATACATCTTGGGTCCTCGTGGGCGTCGTAGTAGCTATCCCACCATGCGCGTGCAGCGCTAGTGAGCTGGTGGGCGGCTACCCCCACGCACTCCTCATCAGTGCAAGTGGTGAGATCTAGCTTCTTTTCTATCTCACGGAGCCAGTCCTCGGCGGCGATGGGGTCATCGTCGGAGGTGTCGAAAGTAGGAGGCCTCAGTTTGAGAAACCCCTCCATCTTCTGTTGGAAGTCATTGGGAGGACCCCCGTGGCAATGAAGCATTCCCTGAGCCAGTGTCTCCAAGAGGCGGGTTTGGCGGTCCATCACCTCCGCCAATTGTGGTATTGGCAGCGACAGTGGTGCTTCTCCTTCAGGGTGCTGGGCGGCACCCGGCCCCAGTGCAGGTTCCTCGGGTGCAGGCTCCTCCATGGCACCGAAAGGAACTCCTCAGCCTCCTCCACGGCTTTGACCATGACCATGGGCCATAGACGCAGGGGAAAGCGAGCGGTTGTTCAGACGAGAGGATCGGCGGCAAGACATCTTTTTGCAAGGTCAATTATTTATTCAACATTTTCATTAGGTGCATGGTTAAGTGGTTTATTAATTTTGCAAAAGAGATAACCATCCAACACTCATACAAAGATGCAAATAAGAACCATAAGATGCGATAAAATCCAAAACATCCATTACATTCATTTATTACAAAGCGATATCTCCAGTAGCTACACTGACAGATTCGCGGGAATCGTGCTACTCGCAGGCAGCTCCAATAGTGGGACATTCTACATTACTCCATAAGTGCACCATCATATCTCTGGCCACGCAGGGCTCAACATGTCTAATACTACCTTATTACATGATCATGTGAAAAAGGTAAGTACTCCTGTCCGGGAGTGGCGGGTGGTGTAGAAGGACCAGAAGTGGAAGCCTCGGGAGTGCCCTCCATGGCACGAGCTCGTCGTCGGAGTGGTGGATCCTCGCGATGTAGGTGAGAGCGTAGTCCAGCATCTCAGTCCTCAGAACCTCTGAGTAACCCTCAGTCAGGGAAGCCTTGAAGTTGAGCTTGGTGGCCTCAATGTGGAAAGGTTGTCTGCGCGGTTTCTTGCGCATCCCAGGTAAGAGGACATCCTGGACCTTCCCGATCTCCTGGACGCGCTTGCGATCAGCGTCGATCCAGGCCTGACTGATGCGGTCCACCTTATCCTGAAGGTACTCAGTGCTCTTGATGCAGTGGACCAGGTGGTGCGTGTTGTAGGTGGTGGTGACGGCAGCCTCCACAGCTAGCTTCTCCATTGTGTTGCAACGGGCCTTCAGGGCAAGCTTCCTGATGCCACGCTGCTTCTCCTTCTCGTGGAACTCCCTCAGGGTAAGCCTCTGACGCTCAATCTGATCCTCGCACTCAAGCACCTTGGCCTCAAGATAGTCATGGTGAAGATTAGCCTCCCCAACCTTGTCCTTGAGATTGGCGATCTCCTCACGAAGTGACTGCTCACGGTTCTCGTAGAAGGTCTTCATCCTATCAAAGCCCATGCGCTCCTCCTCGAGCTTGCTGACCATCTCCCCCTCCTTGCGCTCCACCTTGAGGAACTCCTCGTCGCAATAGAACAGGAGGTCTCGATAGCGGCGATTCTACATTTCTACATCCATGATGTAGCGATCCTGGGCGATGATGTACTGCGCGGAGGCCCTCAGACAAGGGTCGACCTCATCGCGTGCAGCACGGTCTGCAGCAGTGATCTACAGCTCTGAGAACCTATTAAGGTCCAAAGCGACAGGTAGCAGGCAGTACGGTCCCGTCTTGAGGTAGCATGTGCGTCCCGCATCACACTGCGAAGAGCTGTGCGTGAGACGGACTGTGCGCATGAAGCAATAGAGTTCTCCACCTCTAGTGTCTCGAAGGCACGCAGCACAGGTACAAACTCGCTGGCGGGAACCTTGAGGTGGACCATGATGTGACCCTTGAACCCGTCGGGTCCAGGCTCACCCCTACACACGTACTCGATCTACTCTGTGGGAACGCCTAGTGAGTCCAGCACATCATATAGGATCGTTGCGAACCCACGGTAGGCTAGTCCGTCCATAGGAAGCTCAACAATAGGGGCCATCTGCAAATTAACCATAAGACGGAGTCAGTACCTCATTGTATATGTAGCAACTTGAGTATAACAGAGTGAAACTTGATAAGACAAGGTGAAACTATGTAACTCAGAGTGATACTTGACAAATCCTGAGTGAAACAAGGTGATTCAGTGTAGAACGGAGCGATGTGATAGGTAAGGTAGAACGAAATATAGGTAAGAGAGTGTGAAATTGAGATAAGCCGTGCACGAAAATGCAGCACGGTCGGTAATATAACCGAAAGTGTCAAGATCTCTCTTAATTCTATTGTCCAATCCTATGGGTACATCCTAGGGTCAGCATGGCTCCGATACCAACTGAAACGTTCTTGATTTCCGCGAAGGGAAATTCGCAGAAATGAAGTGTAAAATGACAAAACATTTCGTCAGTTTACCCAAATCTCAGTGATACATAAAGTCATGCATGAATATCAGAGTACAATAGAGAGTTTTACATATCTTATTATCATCGCCTCGCAGGTGGAACACACTCACACAAGCATCCGGAACAACATTAGGCGTAGATAGCAGCAGAAAACGATCTTCTAGAACCAGCTTGAGCGTAGAACAGACCCTCTAGACCTCCCAATCATCGCCCTTGTAGTCGTACTTGGGCTCCGAACCTATCAAAAATCTATCAGTACTCTTGGTACTAGCCACGCATTGCCCACCCTATGCTTGCAATGCTTTGTGGAAAGTGGAATGCATCGGGGAAAGTAGAAATAGACCTATTTAGGCTGTGGGTTTCCTATGCAAGTCGTTAACATTTTATTAATAAGACATTCATCAGTTTTTAACCCATCTTAGTCACACATTTTTCCCATCCTATCACAACACCTCTCATCTCACTCTCTCTCTAGGCGACGAGATTGACTCCCACTCAGATCTCGTCTCAACGGCCAAAGCCAGAATCCAACACAAAACCTGGGGGAAAGGTAGAAAGGACTCATCTCTCTAATTAAGTGAAGCGTAGGTCATGGGAATGTCCATATCCGCGGACGTGGCTATACGTATAGATTGATCAACTCTACAGAGTGTGTACACCTGGTAATCCACAAGATCGCCATCCTCGACGATCCGGCTCGTCTAGGCTGATTCTGACTGCCTCCCAACCGGTACAGTACCACCCTACCACTCAGCCCTGGGCCACCCCAGTGTCCACCAAAACGCTGAGACTGTGAGACGTAGTACCAGGCCCCCAAGGTCACTACGCTGTCTTAGGAGGGTGTGGGTCCCCATGCCCGTACCTCCCTACACTATCACCTTACAACCTAGTAGTAGTGGTACTGCCCTTAGTCAGTCGGGTAATCATCTCCCGCCCATCGGGAGCGAGTGTTGTGCACAAAAGTCCCATGGTTCCGGTTCTAAAGACATACCAGTCCTTAGGAGGACCAGACAGGATATCTTCTCAAAGGGGAAACACCGTCTTCCCCGTGCCACGTCAGCACCTCCACCAGGGATAACCAACACCCCAGTTCACCTCACAAAATACCCGCCACAAGTAACTCTCGTGAGGGATGCCCAGGTCGCACCCCTCCAGTAAGACTTGTCCCAAAGACTCGTCGTAGGATCCTGTCCGATCGACTCAACCCTCACCACTCACCCAAGATGCACACCAAGATCTCCCCAGTTTCTTTATCAGGTTTACCAAGTTCCCGGCACTACGTGCCTTATACATATACGTCTCTCACTCACCGGCATCACATCATAGATATAATGCGAGTAAGAGTAAAAGCAGTAATATGTAACATGCGAGCATCTATCCTAACAGCAGGGTGAGCAGGAGTGAGGTTGCAACAAGGAAAGGGGCTCAAAGTAAAGCATCTAACATGCAGTCTATCAACATATTATTTCATAAAAGGTAAAGCGCTAGCAATTCTATATTTGCATGTGTAATAGGTTCTATGGAGTTGGGTGGGGCGTGGCACCTAGCAGGTCGTCTCCCAAGTCCTCGCTGTAGTCGAGGTCGTACTCCTTAGTTGGCAGGTCCTCCGGCTCTATTAAACGTAACGTAGAGTCGTATTAACGACTCCTTCAAAGGTGCACAAAGAAGCAACAGAAATTCAAAAGATCCAAATATACTCAAACACAAGCCTAAGATGTAGAGCTCATTTTTAGAAAAAATTAGATACTAGTTTGGTATTTTTCTGAGTTAAAATGAATTAGTTATGAATTTCCGAAGATTAAATGATTTTCTAAAAAAGAAAAAGAAAAGGAAAAACCAGGCTGCGACACGTGTCACGCGCTGATTGGCCGAAACAGATCGAGTCACTGACAGGTGGGCCCGTTTGAACGGTCAACGGTCAACGCTGATCGGGCCGAGACCGGGCCTTGGTGGGCCTGGGTTGGGCCGGATCTGGGACGAACTGGGCCGGGCTGGGCCTGCCACGTGTCAGATGCTGGTGCGGCCACATCGCCCATTTGGATTCGCAAACGGGCTCGGGCTGGTGAGCTCGGCTCATGGTGGTCTCGTGCGGGCGGTCCACGGTCTTGAACGCGGTCCACCGTGGACCCGGTCCATCCCCTCCTCTCTTCTCTCGGCTCACGGTGCACCGAGTGCACCTAGCCGCTCCTCTCCTCTCTTGCTTGTTTCTTCTCTTCTCCGGACGCGCTCTTCACCGGCGGTGAGCGACCGGGCTCGTGCGTTGGAGTCTCGCAGGCGGAGCCAGTAGGCTCTAAAGCATCGCGTGATCCCATGGAACTTGATGGAGGGGTCATCGGTGCAGATTAAAGTGCTTAGAGGGTGTGTCTACGGCGGTGGCGGCTCGACCGGTGTGGTGAACGGCGGCGAGACTTCTATGGCCAACCCGAGGTTCAAAAAGGCTCTAGGATCCTCAAATGGGCTCCTCCACGGGGTGCTAAGGCTGCTGTTGACATCTTACCAATGCGGTAGAGCACACGTCCACGGTTGGGTGGTGGCGGAGCGGAGGGAGGGGTAGGGCACCCCAGGTGGCGCCTACTTATAGGGGGCGGCATTCATGGAGAAAATCGAGCGGCGGTGAAGAGATTTGGGCCACGTGGAGGCGATCGACGAGGTTGTGCTAGGATTTTGAGAACACCAGCTAGCGATGATCGGATTGGCCTCTCCAATTTGGAATCTCTGGTGGTTACAGTGCACGGGCGGTGGCAGGCGCATCCGCGGGCCCCGGCGTGGTCACACGCGTGCACTGGGCATGGCGGGATGGTGTGTGTGTGACTGTCGTGCGGGACCGGCTCGGTAGCTTGGCGCGCAAGGTGACCGGCAGGGGAGAGGGGGAATCTCCCCTCGCCGTTTGCATGACCGTGTTCCCCCACTTTCGGTTTCGGCTCAGGCGTGACAGAGGAACAGCGGCCGGAAGGATAGTGATGACGATCGGGCCCCAGCTGGCAGTGACCGAAGGCGGGGAAACGGCGTCCTCCCAGGCCGTCTCGGCTTTGGCTGGGCCAGTCATCTCCGTGGCCCGTCGCGGTGGAACAGCCGCGGCTGCTGGGCTGGCCTGGCGAAGCGGCTGGGGTGAGCGGGCCGGATTCGGAAAATGGGCTTGGAGAGCTTTTCTCTTTTTCTAAATAAACTCCAAAGCTTTTCTATTTTATTTTCTTTTCTTCACAGATTTCTTTAGCTAAAGAAAAATAAGTAATTACCTCTTGGGTAAGCCCTCGTGGCGTCCACTAGAGGTCATTTGTGGTTCCAATTATTTGTCACGGTTATAATTACACATTTATTTAATTTAAGCAAATAAATGTGACCATTTTTACTTAACAAAACAAAGAACATAAGAAGCAACTCATGAATATATAATTAAATGCAACATGTATTTAACTAGACTAGGTGCTACTTATGCATCTAGGGTTGGTTTCCTATATGTCACTCACCAAACATTGATTGTTTAGAAAAAAATTTGTAGTTGTGATTTTTTGTCTGTTGTAAAATTTCTGGGTTGTTACATTCATCTTAAGGGGTGTAGAATTGTAACACCCTAAAATTTTGAAAAGAAGAAAAATAGGAGAAATATGATTTTTATATATTTTTGTGAGCATGCAAATTTAGAATGATAATAATTTTTATAAATTTAAAATCAAATATAAGGGTAGAAACATGATTGAGCATTCATGCTGCTGCATTTGAAATTTTGTATTGAGTGGTTTAAATCAAATTCAAATTGGATTTAAAAATCTTTTGAAAAATGGCTTTGAAAAATTAGAAAAAGAAAAAGAAAAAGAATTCTTCTTCTCCTTTCTGCTATCGGGCCGCTTCTCCTACCGCAGCCCACCGCCTCGACCTGCAGTGGCGGCCCGCTTCCCTCCTTTTCTTCCCCCGCGCCCGCATTCTTCCGCTTGGGCCGAGCCCAGCAACCGCGGCCGCCGGCCCAAGTCGCGCATGCTGCTCTTCCCCGCCTCCAGCATCGCTGACAGCCCGGACCCACCTGTCAGGTCGTCTCCTTCCTCAAGCCAATGCCGGATTTCTTTCCCTCTTTCTCCCGATCCGAATCGATCCCTCCAATCCCTCCCTTTCCTTCTTTAGCAGTGCTCTGGGCTATAAAAACGGAGCTACCGCATCTCCCCGCTCCACATTCGGCCACAAAACTACAGCCTCATCGTCCCGAGGAGGCCAAGGTCGAAGCTCCGCCGAAGCCGCTCGCCATATCTAGCCGCACGCCTCCCTCGCCTTGTTCTTGGCCTCAATCTTGTCGTGGGTAAGTTCGTCTTGGAGATAGCTAGCCGTGGGTGTATTTGCTTCGCGATTTCGTGCACCATATCAAGGTTTGGCGATTCCCGGCCATGGCGCCGCCGCGGGAGTTCACTGTCGGGCCAAAACCGGCCGGAGCGCCGCCGGCTGCTCTCTCCCTCCTCCCCCGATTTGATCTCGGCCGTCCGTTTTGAATCGGACGGATGTTATTCATTGATACCGGTTCGATTGTAGCTTTTGCTAAAGAGTCCCTATAAGATTGAAGTTGTAAACCTGCAGTCCAAAACGTATTATCCCGCGTTCGTTTTGATCTGTTGAAAGCGTATTTCGTCTCGGTAATTGAAAAATACGTTTTCTGATATTTACAGTTTTGCCACTAAACTTGTTTTAGTCATAGAATCTCCGTTTTAACTCCGATTTGATCCATTCAAATTGCGTTAGATTCATATTTGAGAGCTCTACATGATGGTGGAACTGTATAGTAGGTTTGAGTTAATTTATTCTCGAGTTTATATTAAAGTATTTATTTTTCTATAAGAAATCTTCGTAAATTCATAACTTCGTCGTTTTAGCTCCGTTTTTCGTGATCTTCGCGTCTGTGTGATCCTAGCAAGTTGTAGATTCATTTTAAAGACTTTTTATATTATTTTCTTACTGTTGGTGTACTGTTCTAATTATAGTCTTGTTTGTTTATGCATGATTGCCTCTGGATGTGTGTTGTTGCTGTTGTTGATCGAGTATAGACGGTGAGCAATTCGTTGGAGATCAAGAGTCTTTCTACGAGCAAGATCTTCAGGACCAGTTTGAGCAAGGCAAGTATAGCATGGGATTATCCTTGTTGTTCTACTCACATTATGCAAATAATATCATTATGCATCTATTCCCTTGTTAAGGATGACTTAGTGTTGATCTTATACCTTGATACCTATTATAATGCATTGAGTAGTATGGCTAGTGCTTAAACATGGACTATGATCATGTAAATTGATTAGTGGAATATGCAACAAACATTAAAAGATGATTTTGATTAATGTTTAAAGGGGATTAGAGCATGGGGGTTACTTTTGATGCTCTAATTACTCTCCTTAAGGACTCATCTGTAAGCGAACATTCGGGACTTACAGTACAACTGTGAGGGCTATATGGCTCTGGCTTTACTCAAGTATGAGGACCTATTCTAGCTTGTTAGTGGTAACCTTTTTGGTGTAAGAATGGCTTGACGAATCGGGTATAGTGCGGCCTCTGTCCTTATGTGTATAGGCTGCGCGTCATTGTGCCATTTGGAAGGGGGGCTCTACATCTGTTTGCCGAGTGAATCTAATGGCCCTAACTTGTTAGACGAACCTTTGAAAGACTTCATAGTGAACCCTGCCGACCTTCCTTAGTAGTGGGTCAAGAGGCTGATCACCTCGGGCGAAAGGGTAAATCACGACTCACAATGAAAGTGTACAACCTCTGCAGAGTGTAAAACTGTTATAATAGCCGTGCTCATAGTTACGAGTGGCCTTGGACCCTTATGGAATAGTTGATAATTATTAATGGTTATGTTTTTGCTATTCATCAATCATTTCACATGGATCATATGTTTATTGTTTACATTGAGACATCTTGATGCTATTGATATGCTAAAATGATGCTAACTAAAAGCTACATGCTGATAAACCAATATTATGCCTTTGAGCCTCATGAACCCCATGTTACACTTGTTGAGTACGAGATGTACTTACGCTTGTTTATTTTTCTTACTTGGATAAAAATCCCGGATGGGTAACAGATGGTGTTAATAGTGACTACTATGCCTACTTCCCTAAAGATTACTAGACTTGCAGTCAACCAGTCAATGTGCCTGTGATTGGAGCTACCACGAGAGTTTATTATTTTTACTTCCGCTACATTTGTGTTAAGACTATGTGTTAAATATCGTGATGTAATAACATTTGTGATGATACTTCCGTTATAATTTGTTAACTTATGTGTGATTGATCTCTGGGCACACATAAGAGTATGCATTCCATTTGGTCTTTAAATGGGTGTGACAATGTGGTGTAATGGACTCTAGTATGGATATAGTCAAGATAACATGATAGCAAAGTGGACCAATGTTCATGACAGGCGATAAACATGGTTTTCATGATAGTGTGACACACACATGAGCATAACAAATGAGCTAAAGACAAATGAGAAAATGTATAAATAAAGAATAAAAGAATATTCTAATTGAGCAGGCATGGTCATGATACAGTTATGCATAGAACAAGTGATAATCATACATGTATATGAATCAGATCTAGCTCTAAGTGTGAGATGGTTCGTGAGGCCACTGAGTACTGATCTGCCAGCAACCTCTTGTGATAATTTAGACTCCTACACCCTAGCCAAATGTGGGGGATTACAAGGGACGGACAAGGTTGTCACCACCTGCTGCCTACCCCTCAACCATGGACTAGGACAATGCATTCACCCGATCCTTTGTACCCAACACCTTGCCTGCATATAGAGAATCTACCCAAGCCCCCCAGGTCTCCGACCCGACAGATCAACAGGTAAGAGGCTTAGCAAAACCCGAAGGCTTGATGAACCACCACCTCAACTTAGCTCTATTTCTTGTCATATGAATAATATGAATGGTTAAGTAGAAAGTTTTGTATGCTAGAAGTATGTCATAGAAACTATATGCTAGTTCACATATCATATTCATCACATAAGAACTATACTCTAGTTCATATGCAAGACTATATCGATAAAATGAGGACAAGAACTTGGAGCACTGATATTTTTTATTCATACCAAAGTCTTCTCCAAGGAGCCAAGCCCTCCAAGGCAGCTTTGCCTTGCTCTTGATTACTACTAAAGAAATTAAAAGCTAGAGAGGGTAGTGCTCAAGTGCTAGTGCTCACAAATGTGGTGTGTGTAGAATGGAGCACACCTACCCCCATTTATACTAGCTATGGTCGGTTTGGGGGGTACAAACATTGAAACCATGGCAAACCGACCAAGCATGGAGGCATGCAACTGCCAGAGCGAGGTGGGCCCGAGAGGCAGCAAGGGTGGTGTGGCCGCACCCCTAGTGCGGCTGCCCCCTGGTGGCCCCACTCGCCACCGTCATGCTCTGGTGGTCTCTGGCTGGGCCTGGACCCCTCCTGTGTTGGTTCTCGGCCCAAGTTGTCGAGGTAGGTGCACTATACCATGACCTACTCTTGCCAACACTTTTTATTGTAGGCGAAGGGTACCTTTCCCAACACATAGCCTCCCACGAAAGGTTTCGCCGACAGTTCAGAAATAGTCGTGCTAGAAGTAGTCGGTGAAACTTTTGCTGACAGTTAATTGAATCCCTGACACTTTTGGTGTAGCCCAATGGTATACCTACGCCGACAGTTAAAACTTTCGCCGACAATTAACCCTTAGCCGACAGTTAAGACCTACACCGATAGTTAACACCTTTCCCGACAGTTTGTGTGTAGGCGAAATTGTTTCCAAGGTATTTTGTGAACCATACCCTGTCTCGCCACTAAACCATCGTCAAAACTGCATTGCAAATATAGATATAAATACAATTTGAATAAATTGACAAATTCACTGTTGTTCATAGAGAAGGCATCACATTGAGCAAATCCACATGGCTTTACAGAAATAATATATCAGATCTTCCATACATACACCAACTGGATAATATATATATAGCAGGTCAAGTGGTGATGATCATAGTACACAGATAAGTCTTCCATATATACAGGTCCAAGATATAGATTAGTCACTAGGAGACATACATGACATATACTATAGTCTTGTACTAACTGGATATGGCTAAAGCTAAGAGATCAATAGATCATGACTTGGGCACAAAAGTGGCATTGAACGCTTCCATGTCTTTGGCCTACAGTAGGTGCAAACAAAAGAAAAGAACTGCAATTCATGTCTTCCTGCATCAATTCTCGGACACTTGCCACTCCAAAATACTTGAACACCAACTTGGTACACACATATGGTTGCTGCCACTCCAGAAAGCATGTAACAGCTCTCTGAATGAACCTCAAAAGGTTGCCAATTCAAAATACTTGCAACACCTACCTAACATGAAAAGAAGGCAAAATATCAGTGAAATGTGATCTGTATCATTAACTCTTGCTTTGTTATTGGGTGCAAATAGATAAACAATATTCGTTACTGCTGACAACAGTCTACACTAATTGGTTAAAAAACTGGTGTAAGTGGTTGTTAACCAATAGGCCAATTGCATATTTTCTAGCTGTGACTGTGACAAAGCTTAACCTACTACAAGTTTCTGGTTGTCAGTGGTACTCTAATGCTGATAACAACTTCTGTGCATTGATTGGATCAAAATCGACTATACGCTGTTGTTTAGCCCAGGTGTCCCAAATCCCAATGTTCATGGATTAAGTTAACGGTTCTAGCAGTTCAATGTTTCAAACAAATACATTTAAAAGTAAGAACCAGTCTCCTTTTAGCCAATCAAAATTGTCAACATGGCCACTCGAAAAATAAGAGAACAAGAATTATTGTCTACATCCCTTACTCATATATGGGCAGCAGTAGCCCTCATATAACAAAAATTCCATACAGAGAAACAAGACTTCTATATAGCATATTTTGTTGCCGGAACAAAACAATGTACAGCAGGTTTCTGATTGCCAGCAGTAACCAATTAGGTACTACTGACAGTAGTGGTATACTGATTGGTCCAAAAATTGATGTAAGCTGTTCTTTACTGAATCAGCACCTCAGTGTATATAGAAGATCAGAGGATCATCATGTAAAACAAAAAAATATGGCAGATCAAGGGAGTACACATAATTAAGTTAATCATATATATAGGACCACAGCCTCTTTGTTTTTCCAGAAATTCTTCAACCTATATAATATAGTCAAATATTAAATTCATATAGCTGCCGGCCAACACAGTCACATTTCTTTCCCACAATGCAATCAATTTGGATCACATACATGAATCAAAATGTTCAAGTAAAATACCTTCAAGCTGTGATGGCCTTCCTGTGCCACCACCTTTTGAGTGCTGCAGTGACTTCTTGTCATCCTTCATCTAGTAGAAAACAATTATATTACTAATCAGCAAAATATAATGATCATTTTTTTCAAAAATATAGAGAGGTTGGACCATTACTCTCTCATGTGGCCATGCAATGCATCTCCCACAAGCCTCTAGAATAGTTGTGACCCCTTCATATGGACAAGGCAGTACAACGTTCCTCATACACATGGTTAACAACCACTTCACAGAACTGCACGCCAAGAGCAGTACCCCCAACAATAGCCCTTGGGTTCTTTGTTTGAACGGTAGCCTTTGCCACAGCGACATCATAGGGCCTTACTACATTATATAGTATCACATCTCTGCCACCTTGAAACATGAAATATATTTCAGAACACCATACAAAACTAATTCTATTCACCCCTGGAACTGAGCAGGCAGCGGCTGAGCAGACCGGCGGGGGAGCAGACTTGCTAAGGATTCACATGCAGCAAAGCTTAGGGCAGCGGGAGTGCAGAACCACCACGCTGAACACCTGCACGTTAGTTCCATGCAGCAGTACATCCCAAGCCAATGCAGGAAACCCACCCGTGGCCCACCATGCTGGTAGCGCCAACCACACACAGGCACATGCTGACAGAACTTTATGAGTTTATTTCCCTCCTCTCCTCTCCATTTTTCTTCACTGTAAATACTACTTCGTCTCCTTGTTAACTCTTACTCGTATCTCGATTTTCATACATGTACATGTGAAGGCTCTCATATTTCTCTCACCGCCACACTCTTCTCACGTCACTTTTAGCATTCATCAAATCACAGCATGCATGTAATCAAGTCACATTTTGTGCAACGTGAGAAACCGATGTACATCATGACACCGGTACATCTTACTACTACTATTCAAATATTACTACAATTTGAATACTCCCAGATTAGTTCTCACTAAATTAATTTTTTTCACGTAAGTGGCATTAAAATTTTAGCATCAGGAATGTTAATTTGGACTATAGCCAAGCCAAATTGTAGCAATATTTGTAAGAATATACCACGTAGAGTTCATATGTATATTTTTCTTTTAAGGAAATATGGTCATGTTGGATCTTATCTTGTAGATAAAATAACAAAAACTTTGTCCCAGGAGCAACAGGTCTGAAAATTTCGAACGGAGGGAGTACTACTCTACATGCATGCAGCAACTTTATCCCAGGAGCAGCAGGCTTGCTCGCTCACACGCCTGTTGGATGATGCCAAAATCAAGAGAGAAGGCCAGCGCCTAAAAGAGGTGGACCCCCGTATATAGATACAAAAAAGGCCAGGATGCATGCAAAAACTTTAGAAGATATTTATTTCCTAAACCACATAACTAATTTTCATTTTGTTTGCATCATATTATTTGTATTAATTTTGTCTGGAATTAATTAGAACTGGATGTGGCAAAAGTTGTTCCTGTAGACGAAATTGTGTTTCTACGTCAATTTCTAATGAGAAAAACTATGCAAAATAGCAGTAGCAGTCCGCCCCTCCCCACCGACTGACACAAACACCGCATTAGCGGTAGCTGCCCACCCACGCACATTAGCTGTCAGCCATATAGCAGCAGCCAACACGGTCACCACACAGTGCGAAAACGCGCAGTCGTCAGTGTGAAATGAGGACAAGGAAATTACCTCATTATGTTGCTCCTCTCGAAGGACCACTCGTCTACTCAAAGTCATCATCATAATGTAAGTGCATATCAGCCATATCATCCCCTGCATATGATCTAGCATCTTGTTCTTCTTCTTCTTGATGTACTTCTTCATCATGATAGATTGGTGCAGCCCTCAAGTTCTAAATCAAAGTAAAAACCATTAAGGAGTTATTGCACAGACAAAGAAAAAATATAAGAGATAAAGGTTAACAGTTACCACCTGTGGTGCATTATTAGATCCATGGGGAGTGCTATTGGCATTTTGTTGCTGCAACAATCTATCCAGAGTTTCTTGAATTATGTTCATACGATTTGTCAGATCTTCCACTCTCTTATCAGATTGCCGACGAGCTTCTATCTCCATTTGAAGCCTTGTTGATGTGTATTTTCTAGCTCCAGGCATTTCCAAATCTGCTGGACTTGGCCCCAAACCCACAACATGAACATATCCATTCTTCTCTGGCCCACAAACATATGAATAAGCATCACCTTCCTGGATACTCTTATGTCTCAGTGCAGGATTATCTCTAATTGCATCTTGAAGTGCATGCTGCAGCAAACAAAAAAATTAGCAAAATATGATGGCATAAGAAATTGTTGTGTTTATCGCACTTACAATTGTTGTTGCAGTTTCTTTATGAGGCAGTCCATTCTTCTGTGTGTGAGTTTTGATATACAATTCATCTCTACAAGGGGGATGCCCTAGCTCCTCACCCTAAACCATATATATGTTATTGTAGTTACAAGAACAAAGAAAGGGAAAACAAACTAAAAATAGACATTGCATACCATTTCAGTACCAACACGTGCATGACTCTTACACCTAGTTGTATGGTTTTGGGTTAGCATTGAACGATTTGCTTTCCCCCTCAATGAACGGGCCTACCAAATTATTTCATGTCTATAATTTTGTGCCACATACATTATGAAAATGAGCAAGCAATATGTAACTTACAGCTGCCTCTGGAGTCCTCCAATGATTAACTAGCCACTTCCAGTCATCCATATGAACTCTATCATCACACAGAGCATACAGTTCATCATCTTCCATGTCATCATCATACACCTTTTTCAATTCTGCTTTAAACTCCTTCCACTTTGTAGCTGCTGTCTTCAAAAATCAATGGAAGACGTGGCTGTCTACTTGCCAATATAGCTATACAACACACAAATAATAAGTTAGGACTCAATCACATGACTACAGTATGTAGATTTGCAACCAATTTCAGTACATGTGCATCTATCCAAAGCTTATACTTTTGACGTGGACAAACCTTCCTCCAATCATCATGTCCAATTGGGAAACCCTTTGTTCTCACAAGTGTTCCAATGAAGTTAGCAAACTGAGTGCCTGATGATCAACAAGGTTGACCCTTATCATTGACTTCTAATTGGAGTTTAGGCTTATTTTGCCTTGCATAGATATCGGCCTTTGTAGTAGGTCCTCGAACATTTTTTTTGGGATGTTCGAGAACATCTGGAGAACAAATACAGCATAGTACACCCAACTTAAGTATGCATGATGCATTGCATTAATAGTTGTAACAACATAGAGACAAATACCTTCATTAAGTTGATTCTTAGGATGTTCACTCATAGCCTGCGTATCAACATGTGGGGCACTTATTCTAGAGCTGGATCATAAGTTATGTCCAGTTGCAGTTGCCTCAGTAGTAGCTGGGGTCTACATTTGGGGACACAATTATTTCAGATTTCCATATGAAATGATCTTGATTTTCCACAAGAGCAATCGATCACATTATCAATTATCAGCTGATATCATAGTCATACATCGTAGAATTACATGTTACAAGGCTTTACAACATTGGTTAAGACCCCTATTTACATCGATTAATCTAGCGGAAATGCACACACATCTTCATTAGAGTCGTTGTAGCGCATCGGTGGGTGAAGTCTCCTCCTTCACGGCAGTCAACAGACTTGGCATAGAATGTTAGCGGGCGCGGGCTCCATCTTCTCAACCACAATTGAACGTATGAACGAGATCATCTACTCCTCATCCGAGTCCTCATTGTTGTCGTCGTAGATTTTATCCAAAACCTGTCCAAAATCTATCAGTACGATTTGTACTGGCCACTGTCTCCCACCCTATGCTTTTGCGTATGCTTTGTGGTAGGTGGAATGCAAGGGTAGATCAGAAAGGCCTATATATGGCTGTAGGTTTCCTATGCAAGTTCATCAATATTTTATAGTAATAGTTCATCAAGTTTTAACTCATCTCATCCACATGTTCTCCCATCCCATACACACATCTCATCTCATCTCACTTTCTCTCTCAAGGTGACAAGGATGACTCCCGCTCATATCTTGCCTCAATGGCCAAAGCTAGAAACCAACATGAAAACCGAGGGAAGGTAGAAAGGACACCTCTCTCTAATCAAGTGAAGCGTAGGTCATAGGAAGGTCCTATGATTCTGGTTCTCAAGACATACTGGTCCTTAGGGGGACCGGACAGGATATCTTCTCAAGGGGATGTCACACCCATTTTTAAGGACAAAAATAGGATGCATAAAATACTCATGTGTGCCCCAGGACATGATCGCACACATAAGTAGACAAATTACATAGTATCATCACAATGCTTATTACATAGTGAATAAATATTTAAAACACAATCTTGAACGATAAATAATAATGACTAATAGCAGATCTCCAGCGGAAACTCCAAACACAGAGACACGGTTGACTGGTTGACACCAGGACTAGTACTCATTACGATAATCTTCCTCATAATCTTCATCTGTTATGGTGGAAATAGCAAGGGTGAGTCCATGTCGAACTCAACAAGTACAACATAGGGTTCATGAGGCTCAAAAGGCTAGACACTGTTTTACTGCGTTTAGCTTTTATTCATCAGGTAATTAGCAATTAAGTAGCATCAAAGTAATCCACTTCCCATTTATGAACCAATGATCAATTGTAATAAAGATAATGAATAGCATTAACATGAGCATAATAATAACAACAATAATTAAGCATGATATAACAATGGTGATCATCTATCTGTAAATGTTCCAAGGCCGCTCGTATCCGTGAGCACGGCTAGTATACCAGTTTTTAACTCTGCGCAGAGGTGTACACTTTCACTGTGAGTTATGACTTCCAAATGCATGGGTTAGCTAGGCCCAAAACACCGGAAATCATATAAAGCCACTTAAAAGTTCGTCTAACAAGTTAGGGCCATTAGATTCACTCGGCAGGCAGATGTAGAACCCCCCTTCCCAGTGGCACAACAACTGCAGCCTATACAGACTAAGGACAGGGGCTCGCTCTACACCCAACGTGGCAAGCCATTCTTACGCCATTTAAGGTAACCACTAACAAGCTAGAAAAGGTCCTTTAAGCAACTAAAGCCAGAGCCATATAGCCCTCACAGCTGTACTGTATGTCCTGGATAATCACGTACAGATAAGTCCTTATGGAGAGAAACCAGAGCATCAAAATAACACACATGCTCTAGCCCCCTTTTAACAGTAATAAAATCATCTTAATGATTGATTGCTTAATCCATTAATCAAATTACAAGATCATTGTTCATAATTTAAGCACTAGCAATAGCTACCCATATGCATACCCAAGGTTAACAAGGAATCAAGATAACAATCACTAAGTTATAATCTCTAAGGTTGTCAAGGTAAGCACATGCATATGTATGATAATTTCAATGTATAGGTAACAAGGATAGTCCTATGTTATACTTGCCTTGATCAAAACTCTCTGAGTGACACTGCTGATCTAGCTCAAAGTAATACTCCTGATCGTCCAGATACTGCTCACCTTCTATACTCGATCATCAATCAACAACATACATGCATCCAATCAAATATACACGAAGCAAACAAAGAGATATCATTAGAACAGTACACCAACAGTAACAAAACAGTAATAAAAGTTTATAAAACTCTTTTACATGTTCCTACGATCACACAGACGTAAAGATCACCAAATTCGGAGTTAAAACGTGAAAGTTATGAATTTTCTAAGATTTCCTATAGATAATTAAATACTTAATTATAAACTCGAAAATTAAATTGTCAAAACTAACTGTACAACTACACTAACATGTAGAGCTCGCAAATACGAACCTAACGCAACTTGAATGGATCAAATCGGAGTTAAAACGAAGATTTTATGACCAAAACAATCCTAGTGGTAAAACTGTAAATACCTGAAATCGTATTTTTGATTTACAGTGAGAAAATACGCTTTCAAAACACGAAAACGCATTTCGGACAATACGCTAAGGACGGCGGGTTCTATTATGAAAAGTCCAGGGGCTCTTTATGAAGTTTACCCCGCGAAGGGGTATCTTCTAATCTCGGCCATTGATTTAAAATCGAACGGCTGCCATTCATCCTCAAACTCCACAGTGAACACCCGGCCCCCTTCTCCAAGTCCGGCCGGCGGCCTCCATGGCCGGCGTGCTCCACCTCACCGTAGATGGCGGCTCTCCCCAATTAGACCGCCAATTGACCCGAAACTTGATCCAAACGGAAGAGAAACTCCGTGCGAACTCATCTAAGCGGTAAAAACTAGCTACAATAGACCGAACACGACTCACGGCAAGAGGGGGGTGGTGGCGCCATTACCGTCCCATCGGTGAACTTCAAAAACGCGATTCGAAGCATCTCCACCCAAAAGAAAAGCATAGGATGATAGAGAAGAAGAGTGCAGTCTCACCAACGCGAAGAATACGGCCTCAAATCCACCCGAGAGCTCCTCCCACGAACAACCGCCGTGCTCCAACTACCTCAAGCCCTAGACCTCGTTTTCTCGTGGTGGAGTTCATGGTTTAGATGAAAAACGGAAAGAGGAGGGTCAAGGCTTCCTATTTGTAGCTTCGATTTGCCGTGTTCTGGTAGGAATCTCCGGAAATCGCGAGATCGACCGATGTCGTCCACTTCGGTTCGGAGTCCGGCTTGTTCACGGGAGGTTGAAGACAACCGACGACCGGCCCCCACCTGTCAGCGACCAAGAGAGGGGAGGCGCGGCTCGTCGCAGCGCTGGGCCGGCCCACACGGTTGCGTGCGCGGAGGAAAATAGGCCGCAGCCCACGTACGCCAGCGCGGGGAGACAGGCTGCCCCAACAGGCCGTCGGGCCGCCAGGGAGGAGGTAAGTGATTCTTCCTTTTTTTTCTTTTCTTCTTTTCTTTATTTACTTGTTTTCAAACTATTCCAAATAAAATTTTTCATGCCAAATCAAAATAAAATAAATCCACTCCACAAAAGAAAATAAATGCAGCAGCATGAATGCAACACCAAATATATTTTTTTAGAATTTTAATTTCCCATTAATTGTTATCTAAATTATTTGAAACCCACTAATTCTAAAATTTGAATTTTTTGGGTGTTACAAATTCTACCCCCCTTAAAAGAATCTCGTCCTCGAGATTGGACTGCTTACTCAAACAACTGCGGATATGATTTTCTCAATTCATCCTCTCTTTCCCAAGTTGCCTCTGCCTCTGAATATCGATTCCACTGTACTTTGCACATCTTAATAATCCGACTTCGAGTAACTCTCTCAGCAGTCTCTAAAATCTTGATCGGAAACTCTTCATATGTAAGATCCTCCTTAACAGTTAATTCTTCTAAGGGTATCTGCTCTTTAGGCACACGCAAATACTTCTTAAGTTGTGAAACATGAAACACATCATGCACTCCAGACAAATTCTCAGGAAACTCTAATTGATAAGCAACTTCTCCACGTCTAGCAATAACTTTAAATGGTCCAACATACCTTGGTGCTAATTTGCCTTTCATGTTAAACCTCTTCACATTTCTCATTGGTGACACCTTCAAATAGACATAATCACCTACCTCAAAAACTAAATCTCTTCTCCTATTATCAGCATAACTCTTCTGACGAGACTGTGCCACTCTCAAATTCTCACGAATCACCCGCACTTGATCTTCTGCGTTTCTAAGAACATCTGTACCAAACACCTGAGACTCACCTGTCTGATCCCAAAACAATGGAGTTCTACACTTACGTCCATACAAAGCCTCAAACGGTGCCATCTTAAGACTCTGTTGATAACTGTTGTTGTAAGAGAATTCTGCATAAGGCAAACTCTTATCCCAACTGGTTCCATATTGCAATGCACAAGCTCTCAACATATCCTCTAATACCTGGTTGGTCCTTTCAGTCTGCCCATTTGTCTGTGGATGATATGCCGTACTAAAATTCAATTTTGTTCCCAAAGACACATGTACAGCTTTCCAAAAGTGTGACGTGAACTGCGAACCTCGATCAGATACAATCTTCTTTGGAACTCCATGCAAACAGACTATCCTCTCCATATACAAGGTAGCCAATTGTACTCCCGTGTAGTTAGTCTTGACTGGTATGAAATGAGCAACTTTAGTTAATCGATCTACTATCACCCAAATAGAATCATAATGTCACACCCATTTATCGACCAAATGGAATGCTTACCCTTATGTGCGCCCAGAGATCAATCACACATAAGTTCACAAATTATAACAGAAGTATCATGGCAAATGTTATTACATCACGATATTTAAACACATAGTCTTAACACAAATGTAGCGGAAGTATAAATAAAAAAAATCTCTCTCGTGGTAGCTCCAGTCACAGGTACATTGACTGGTTGACAGCAAGACTAGTAATCCTCAGGGAAGTAGGCGTAGTAGTCGCTATTACCTCCATCTGTTACCCATCCGGGATTTTTATCCAAATAAGAAGAATAAACAAGCGTAAGTACATCTCGTACTCAACAAGTGTAACATGGGGTTCATGAGGCTCAAATAGGAATAATCATGGGTTTATCAGCATGTAGCTTTTAGTTAACATGATTTTAGCATATCACTTAGCATCAAAAAGGTCTCAATGTAAACAATAAACATATGATCCATGTGAAATGATTAATGAATAGCAAAAACATAAACATAAACAATTATTCAACTATTCCATAAGGGTCCAAGGCCACTCGTGACCGTGAGCACGGCTGTTATAACAGTTCTACACTCTGCAGAGGTTGTACACTTTCACTGTGAGTCGTGTTACCCAAATGCCCGGGTTAATTACTCCCAAAACACTACCAAGGTGAGTAGGCAGGGTAAACACTATGAAGTCTTTCGAAGGTTCGTCTAACAAGTTAGGGCCATTAGATTCACTCGGCAAACAGATGTAGAGCCCCCCTTCCAAATGGCACAATAACCCGCAGCCTATACACATAAGGACAGAGGCCGCACTATACCCGATTCGTCAAGCCATTCTTACGCTAAAAAGGTTACCTCTAACAAGCTAGAAAAGGTCCTTCTATATGACTAAAGCCAGAGCCATATAGCCCCCACAGTTGTACTATAAATCCCGGAGTGTCGCTTATAGATGAGTCCTTATGGAGAGCAATTAGAGCATCAAAACAACACACCTGCTCTAATCCCCTTTATACAAGAATCAAAATCATATTTTAATGTTTATTGCATATTCCTCTAATCAATTTACATGATCATAGTCCATGTTTAAGCACTAGCCATACTAATCAATGCATCATAATGGATACCAAGGTATAGGATCAATCACTAAGTCATCCTT
Organism: Saccharum spontaneum; assembly: GCA_022457205.1. Taxonomy (NCBI): domain Eukaryota; kingdom Viridiplantae; phylum Streptophyta; class Magnoliopsida; order Poales; family Poaceae; genus Saccharum; species Saccharum spontaneum. The sequence goes on along the minus strand of CM039598.1, from coordinate 39,829,155 downwards.
AACAAGGAATAAATGCATAATGACATTAATTGCATAATGTGGATAGGACAACAAGGATAATCCCATGCTATACTTGCCTTGCTCAAACTGGTCCTGAAGATCGTGCTCGTAGTAAGGCTCTTGATCTCCAACGAATTGCTCACCGTCTATACTCGATCAACCATTATCAACAACACACATCCAGAGGCAATCATGCATAGACAAACAAAACTATAATTAGAACAATACACCAACAGTAAGAAAATAAGATAAAAAGTCTTTAAAATGAATCTACAACTCGCTAGGATCACACAGACGCGAAGATCACGAAAAACGGATCTAAAACGACAAAGTTATGAATTTCCGAAGATTTCCTATAGAAAAATAAATACTTTAATTAAAACTCGAAAATAAATTAATCTAAACCTACTGTACAGTTACATCATTAGATAGAGCTCGCGAATATGAATCTAACGCAATTTGAATGGATCAAATCGGAGTTAAAACGAAAATTCTACGGCTAAAACAATCTGAGTGGCAAATCTGTAAATATGAGAAAGTGTATTTTTCTTTTTCCGAAACGAATTACGTTTTCATTTAATCAAAGCGTATTCTCAGCTTTACGCTTTAGGACTGCGGGTTCTATACTTGAAAACATCAGGGTCTCTTTTGCAAGTTTACCAGCGAACCGGTACGTTCTAATCTAAGCCATCCGTTTTAGATCCGACGGTCCAGATCAGTCGGGGGAGGGGACGGGCGGCGTTCCGGCCGGTTTGAAACCGACGGCGATCCTCCGCGGTGGCGCCATGGCTGGAGCATCGCCGGAGTTGGCATCCCGGCGATTTTGACCACCAAACGACACGCAACCGGTACCAACCGAGAGAGGACCTCGACGCGAACTCACCCGCGTAGAAGATAGGACCGGAGGATGGGCTGAGGGCGGTGATTAGCTCGGGATGGCGACGGTGAACCTCGAGCTCGCGGTGACACCCTCCCGAGACCCTCCTCTGCTTTGAAACGGCCGAGATAGGATCGACGAGGGTGCGGCTCGGCTTTTATAGCCCAAGGAAGCAACGGGTTAGGAAAGGGGAAGGATTAGATGGCGGTTTTGAGCTCCCGTATCCGACGGGAAAGAGGAAGGCGGCGGCGGCGTTTTGGAAAGCTCGGGAGGAAGAAGATGGAAAGGGGAGACAGTCGCTGACAAGCGGGTCCCACCTGTCGGCGACTCAGAGCGGGGAACGGCCGCGCGCGCGCAAGACGGGCCGGCTTGCTGGGCTCGGGCTCGGCCCAGAAGAAGTAGGCGGCGCGGGAGAAAATGGGCCGGCTGCAGCTGCGGTAGGAGAAACGGCCCGGGAAGAAAGAATTCCTTTTCTTTTTCTTTTCCGAATTTTCAAATCTATTTTTCAAATGATTTTCAAATCAAATTTGAATTTGATTCAAACCACTCAACACAAAACTCCAAATGCAGCAGCATGAATGCTCAATCATGTTTCTACCCTTATATTTGATTTTAAATTTATAAAATTATTCTTATTCTATAATTGCATGCTTCACCAAAAATAAATATAAAAATCACCTTTTTCCTATTTTTCTTTTCTTCAAATTTTAGGGTGTTACAATTCTACCCCCCTTAAAATGAATCTCGCCCCGAGATTCGACCGGTGCTTACTCAAACAGTTGCGGGTAGGTTTTTCTCAGATCCTCTTCTCGTTCCCAAGTAGCCTCTTCTGCGGTATACCGATTCCACTGTACTTTACACATTTTGATTGTTCTACTTCTTGTGACTCTGTCTGCAGTCTCCAAAATCTTAACCGGAAACTCCTCATATGTAAGATCCTCCTTAACAGTGAGTTCCTCTATCGGAATCTGTTCTTCTGGTACTCGTAAACATTTCTTCAATTGTGACACATGGAACACATCATGTACACCTGCCAGACTCTCGGGTAATTCCAATTGATACGCCACTTCACCACGTCTCTCTATAATCTTGAAAGGTCCAATATATCTTGGTGCTAATTTACCCTTCATGTTAAATCTCTTCACACTTCTCATGGGTGACACTTTCAAGTAAACATAATCTCCTACCTCAAAAGTCAACTCTCTTCTGCGAGTATCAGCATAACTTTTCTGTCTAGACTGGGCTATTTTTAGATTATCTCTAATCATTCTTACTTTCTTTTCAGCATCCTTTAATACATCAGGTCCAAACACTTGACTCTCCCCTGTCTGATTCCAGAACAACGGGGTTCTACACTTTCGTCCATACAGAGCCTCAAACGGTGCCATTTGAAGACTCTTTTGGTAACTATTGTTATAAGAGAACTCTGCGTATGGCAAACTCTTATCCCAGCTAGTACCATATTGTAGAGCACAAGCTCTCAACATATCTTCCAATATCTGATTAATTCTCTCTGTTTGGCCATCTGTCTGAGGATGATAAGCTGTACTAAAATTTAGTTTGGTCCCCAATGATTCATGTATCTTTTGCCAATAATGAGATGTAAACTGAGTACCTCGATCAGACACAATCTTCTTAGGAACTCCATGTAAACTCACTATTCTTTCCATATACAACTCTGCCAATTTCGCACTGCTATATGTAGTCTTCACAGGCAGAAAATGAGCAACCTTAGTCAGACGATCCACTATCACCCAAATTGAATCATATCCTCTTTGAGTCCGTGGTAACCCAACTATAAAATCCATACCGACCTCTTCCCATTTCCACTCGGGTATTTGCATAGGTTGTAACAATCCTGCAGGTCTTTGATGTTCCGCTTTCACCCTTTGACAAGTGTCACACAAAGCAACATACTCAGCTACGTCTCTCTTTAAACCATACCACCAATATTTCTCTTTCAGATCTAAATACATCTTAGTACAACCCGGATGTATGGAATAAGCTGACTCATGAGCTTCACGCAGAATTGCCATTCGGATTTCTCTATCTTCGGGCACACACAGCCTTTTCCCAAACCATAGCGTACCATTTTCATCCTTACGAAATCCTGGAGATTTTCCTTTCGCTATGTTTTCAGCTATCTCTCTCAACTTTTCATCCTTCTGCTGACCTTTACGGATTTCTTGCTCCAGAGTAGGCTCCAATACTAGTTCCACTGCATTAGTAGTAAATCCTAAGTTCAGATGCTTACACTCAGCACACAATTCCTTTGGCATAGGCATTACTTGTATTTCATTTGCATAACTCTTCCTACTAAGAGCATCAGCAACAACGTTGGCCTTTCCGGGATGATAATGCACCTCTAGATCATAGTCTTTTATCAACTCCAACCATCTACGCTGCCTCAAGTTCAGATCTGTTTGAGTGAAGATATACTTGAGACTCTTGTGATCAGTGTATATATCACTCTTGTGTCCAATCAAATAATGTCTCCATATCTTTAATGCATGAACCACTGCAGCTAATTCCAAATCATGAGTAGGGTAATTTAACTCATGCTTCCTTAACTGCCTTGATGCATATGCCACAACTCTACCTTCTTGCATCAGAACACATCCCAATCCCAATCGAGATGCATCACAATAGATAGAGAAAGGTTTATTCAGGTCTGGCAAAACTAAGACAGGTGCAGTAGTCAATCTTTTCTTCAATTCCTCAAAGTTAGCCTGACACTTCTCGGACCACACAAACTTGGCATTCTTCTCCAACAATGCAGTCATTGGTTTTGCAAGCTTGGAAAATCCCTCTATAAATCTTCTATAATAACCAGCCAATCCCAAAAAGCTACGGATCTCACTTGCATTGATAGGTGGTTTCCAGTTCAATACATCTTTCACCTTGCCAGGATCTACTGATATTCCTCCATTTGAAACGATGTGACCTAGAAAAGAAACTTCCTTAAGCCAAAACTCACACTTACTCCTTTTTGCATATAGTTGGTGTTCTCTGAGCTTCTGCAAGACCAACCTCAAATGTTTAGCATGTTCTTCCTCCGTCTTGGAAAACACTAGTATATCATCAATGAATACCACTACAAACTTGTCCAGATATTCCATGAACAATTTATTCATTAAATACATGAAGTATGCAGGAGCATTAGTCAAACCAAATGACATCACTGTATACTCATATAACCCATAACGTGTGGTAAATGCTGTCTTGGGTATATCCCTGGCACGAATCTTCAATTGATGATATCCAGAGCGAAGGTCAATCTTGGAGAATACACAAGCTCCTCTCAACTGATCAAACAGATCATCAATTCTAGGCAATGGATACTTGTTCTTAATAGTAACCTCATTAAGAGACCGATAATCTACACACATCCTCTGAGTTCCATCTTTCTTATCCACAAAAATCACTGGTGCACCCCATGGTGACGAACTAGGACGAATAAAACCCTTATCCTGTAACTCCTTAATTTGTTTCTTAAGTTCTTCTAATTCATTTACTCCCATTCTATATGGACGCTTAGCTATAGGTGCAGTTCCAGGTAATAATTCAATAATAAATTCGATGTCACGGTCTGGTGGCATACCTGGCAAATCCTCCGGAAACACATCTGGGAACTCCTCCACAACTGGATCCTCCTGATTGACACCATCATTGAGCTGGTTCACTGTAGCGGTCGCTTGTTTTTGCACTTTGACTTCAACCCTGATCCTATCCCCCTTTGGTGTAGTCAGCACAACTGATTTATCCTTACACTGAATCTCTGCTTGTTGTTGCATCATCCAATCCATTCCCAGTATAAGATCAATCCCAGCTGTCCTCAATACTATAGGACTAACTGTAAACTCTACCCCCCTTAAGTTGAGACTAATGGGAAGACAGCGATAAGATGCTGGCATGCTTCCACCAGGTGAGTTTACTAAGATAGGGTTCTTCATGGCACACAAATGGATTCTATGTATTCTAACAAATGATTGTGATATGAAAGAATGTGATGCTCCAGAATAAAAAAGAACAGTGGCGGGAGTAGAGTGGACATCGAACGTACCAAGCATAACTTCTGGCTCCTCCACTGCAGTTTCCTGGGACAAGTGATTCACCCTTCCCGAGTTAAGTGCGGGCTTCTGGTGGCTGCTCTGTCTCTGGGGAGTCTGCTGATTAGGCTTCTCTGGGCAGTTGTAAGACAAGTGACCTTCTTTTCTACAACGGAAACACCTGTTGGGAGTATTGGGAGCACTGGTCTTTGTAGGAGTGTTGTTGGAAGGACCCTGGCGCTGCACTTGATTCCCATTCTGCTGTGGTGGACGTTGATTGCTACTCTGTGGCTGAAATGGGGGACGTTGAGGGAACTGTCCACGGAATGGGGCCTGACCACGGTTCCACTGTCCAGAAGGAGGTCTCTGCTGAGTATTCTGTTGGAAGCCAGTGCGTGGACGGGTGTTGCTATTGGAGGCTTGTCCCTGTAACCTCTTCCTCTTAGCATCCATTTCTTTGCGCTTGTTATCCACCACGATAGCGCGGTTCACAAGCGTCTGAAAGTTGGGATAGGTATTGGACATCAACTGCAACTGTAGTCCATCATATAATCCCTTCAAGAAGCGGCGCTGCTTATCATTGTCATTGGCCACCTCATGTGGAGCATATCGTGACAACTGAGCAAACTTGTCCCGATACTCAGCTACAGTCATTGACCCTTGGGTCAGGTTTCTGAATTCCTCCGCCTTCAATTCTATCATCCCTTCAGGTATATGGTAAGCCCTGAAGTTCTCTCTAAACTCCTGCCAGGTGACTGCAGGAGCATTAGCAGGACGACCATACTCATATGACTCCCACCAATCTTGAGCTTCTCCCTGAAGTTGCCCAGAAGCGAACAACACCTTCTGTCGGTCATCACATTGTGCAATGGTGAGTTGTTTCTCCACAGCACGAAGCCAATCATCGGCCTCCAAAGGATCAGCAGCATGTGTGAACACTGGGGGACGACCCTTCAAAAATTCACCACGCTTGTCACGGGGTTGAACTCCAGCAACTGGCTGATTCTGCTGATTCTGCACCAGTTGTTGCATCAACTGCGTCTGTACTGCCAGCAACTGCTCGATAGTTGGTGGCGGTGGTGGTGGTGGATTCGGGGGAATGTTTCCACGACCTCTGCCTCTTCCTCTTCCGGCCATCTGCCACCCATAAACATGCAAACTTTAAGAAATCCAGGTTATCAACCACTTATAAGATTAAGAATGAGATCTGGAAGTTTTCTGGACGAGTAGCAATATTGACAGTTTAGTATTTTAATCATATCTCGGGCTACAGAAGTCCAAAAGAGGCGTGCTTTATATGGTTGGAAAGCTTATGAAATTATCCACAATTTCTATTCAGACCTCAAGACCAGATTCTGTCGTTAAGTCTATGAAAAATAAGGCGTAACAGAAACTGTTCCAGATTCCAGACTGTGCAGAAACTTTAACTTGTGAAAATTATATCTCTCGAACCAGATTAGATAAAAAGGTGATTCCAGTGGCATTTGAAAGATGCTTGAGTCTAGTTTCTCTCCTAAAAATTTCATAAATGTTGCACGAACCGTTTTTAAACTATAACAGAAACATCAGAGACTGCTCCAGAAAACAGCAAGGACAGAAACGAGATAATATCAAACCCAACTATTATTCCTTGACTAATAAACTTATTATTCTTAATAATGGAACTTGTAGACATGCCTACAAGTCCAGACACTCAAACAAAGATCCAACTCACACATAAGCATAATAATAAAGCAACTAGCACACCAAGGTTCAAACCACACGACAGACTCGACTGACTCAACTGACGTTACTAAGAACGTTCTTATTACATAAAAGGACTCCTACTTCCTAAGGAAGTGGTTCATGCTCTAACTTCTCGTAGATCTTGGGCATGCCTTGGTTTGCTCGGAGCTCATCAATGGTTGCTTGGCATCTCTTGATAGTCTTCCCTTGTGTCCTCACCATCTCTTCTAGTTGCAGCTTCCTGTCCATCATGTCATAGACAAAGTTCACCATCACCCGAGGTAGTGGCTCTAGCTGCACTGGATCTGTCATAGCCCAACCAAGCTCGGGGTGTGCACGAGGAAGGAAGCGATGGATGTCATGCTTCATGAGGTTAAAGCGAAGATAGCGAAGACCCATACATGCTTCAAAAGCAGCATCTTCAATGCTATCCTCTATGGTGGCTCGATGTCCCACATGAGAGAACATCCTGTCCAGCTGATATGCCCCCTTGTCTTGCTTGTGTGCAAAGATGCTTGCCCTTGCCTTCCAGTACGTGCTCTCTAGTGGATGAGTGTACTCCCAGCAGACGTACTCCACTGCCGGATGCCAATCCGCGAAGTAAGCAGTGAGCATCCCCACTAGGCGAATATGAGAGACAGCATCCCCTCCATTCCTGTGGTAGATCCTCACAGTCCACCCCATTGGAGGAGGTGGCATATCTTCAGGAGCTTCATGTGGTGGAGACGGGGGTTGTACTCCTCCATTATCTTCCTCCTCACCATCTTCAATCTCAACGATTTCTGGATCTTCTTCAGGCTCAATCTCTTCCTGGGGAGGTGCTGGTGCTTGGACTGGTGCTACAGGGGTCTTCTCTTGTTCCTGAGGTTCTGGCTCTTGTGGCTCTTCAGTTGCAAGCAGGGCACGAGGTGGGTAGTATCCTCCAAAGCTGATGCGGGCAGTCTTACGGTCACGAGTCATCTACAGAATTTTTAGATGAAGTTAGAATAGAGGCAAAATTTCGTAATGGAATGAGACATAAGAAGCATAAAAATTTATCAAATAACAAGAGCAAGATAGTGAGCATAAAAATAGTGTAAAGATGACACTACTTCGACCATTGCTAGCTAGGCTTGCGTCCTACAGTCAACAAGAGCTTTGATACCAATTTGTCACACCCATTTATCGACCAAATGGAATGCTTACCCTTATGTGCGCCCAGAGATCAATCACACATAAGTTCACAAATTATAACAGAAGTATCATGGCAAATGTTATTACATCACGATATTTAAACACATAGTCTTAACACAAATGTAGCGGAAGTATAAATAAAAAAAATCTCTCTCGTGGTAGCTCCAGTCACAGGTACATTGACTGGTTGACAGCAAGACTAGTAATCCTCAGGGAAGTAGGCGTAGTAGTCGCTATTACCTCCATCTGTTACCCATCCGGGATTTTTATCCAAATAAGAAGAATAAACAAGCGTAAGTACATCTCGTACTCAACAAGTGTAACATGGGGTTCATGAGGCTCAAATAGGCATAATCATGGGTTTATCAGCATGTAGCTTTTAGTTAACATGATTTTAGCATATCACTTAGCATCAAAAAGGTCTCAATGTAAACAATAAACATATGATCCATGTGAAATGATTAATGAATAGCAAAAACATAAACATAAACAATTATTCAACTATTCCATAAGGGTCCAAGGCCACTCGTGACCGTGAGCACGGCTGTTATAACAGTTCTACACTCTGCAGAGGTTGTACACTTTCACTGTGAGTCGTGTTACCCAAATGCCCGGGTTAATTACTCCCAAAACACTACCAAGGTGAGTAGGCAGGGTAAACACTATGAAGTCTTTCGAAGGTTCGTCTAACAAGTTAGGGCCATTAGATTCACTCGGCAAACAGATGTAGAGCCCCCCTTCCAAATGGCACAATAACCCGCAGCCTATACACATAAGGACAGAGGCCGCACTATACCCGATTCGTCAAGCCATTCTTACGCCAAAAAGGTTACCTCTAACAAGCTAGAAAAGGTCCTTCTATATGACTAAAGCCAGAGCCATATAGCCCCCACAGTTGTACTGTAAATCCCGGATTGTCGCTTATAGATGAGTCCTTATGGAGAGCAATTAGAGCATCAAAACAACACACCTGCTCTAATCCCCTTTATACAAGAATCAAAATCATATTTTAATGTTTATTGCATATTCCTCTAATCAATTTACATGATCATAGTCCATGTTTAAGCACTAGCCATACTAATCAATGCATCATAATGGGTACCAAGGTATAGGATCAATCACTAAGTCATCCTTAACAAGGAATAAATGCATAATGACATTAATTGCATAATGTGGATAGGACAACAAGGATAATCCCATGCTATACTTGCCTTGCTCAAACTGGTCCTGAAGATCGTGCTCGTAGTAAGGCTCTTGATCTCCAACGAATTGCTCACCGTCTATACTCGATCAACCATTATCAACAACACACATCCAGAGGCAATCATGCATAGACAAACAAAACTATAATTAGAACAATACACCAACAGTAAGAAAATAAGATAAAAAGTCTTTAAAATGAATCTACAACTCGCTAGGATCACACAGACGCGAAGATCACGAAAAACGGATCTAAAACGACAAAGTTATGAATTTCCGAAGATTTCCTATAGAAAATAAATACTTTAATTAAAACTCGAAAATAAATTAATCTAAACCTACTGTACAGTTACATCATTAGATAGAGCTCGCGAATATGAATCTAACGCAATTTGAATGGATCAAATCGGAGTTAAAACGAAAATTCTACGGCTAAAACAATCTGAGTGGCAAATCTGTAAATATGAGAAAGTGTATTTTTCTTTTTCCGAAACGAATTACGTTTTCATTTAATCAAAGCGTATTCTCAGCTTTACGCTTTAGGACTGCGGGTTCTATACTTGAAAACATCAGGGTCTCTTTTGCAAGTTTACCAGCGAACCGGTACGTTCTAATCTAAGCCATCCGTTTTAGATCCGACGGTCCAGATCAGTCGGGGGAGGGGACGGGCGGCGTTCCGGCCGGTTTGAAACCGACGGCGATCCTCCGCGGTGGCGCCATGGCCGGAGCATCGCCGGAGTTGGCATCCCGGTGATTTTGACCACCAAACGACACGCAACCGGTACCAACCGAGAGAGGACCTCGACGCGAACTCACCCGCGTAGAAGATAGGACCGGAGGATGGGCTGAGGGCGGTGATTAGCTCGGGATGGCGACGGTGAACCTCGAGCTCGCGGTGACACCCTCCCGAGACCCTCCTCTGCTTCGAAACGGCCGAGATAGGATCGACGAGGGTGCGGCTCGGCTTTTATAGCCCAAGGAAGCAACGGGTTAGGAAAGGGGAAGGATTAGATGGCGGTTTTGAGCTCCCGTATCCGACGGGAAAGAGGAAGGCGGCGGCAGCGTTTTGGAAAGCTCGGGAGGAAGAAGATGGAAAGGGGAGACAGTCGCTGACAAGCGGGTCCCACCTGTCGGCGACTCAGAGCGGGGAACGGCCGCGCGCGCGCAAGACGGGCCGGCTTGCTGGGCTCGGGCTCGGCCCAGAAGAAGGAGGCGGCGCGGGAGAAAATGGGCCGGCTGCAGCTGCGGTAGGAGAAACGGCCCGGGAAGAAAGAATTCCTTTTCTTTTTCTTTTCCGAATTTTCAAATCTATTTTTCAAATGATTTTCAAATCAAATTTGAATTTGATTCAAACCACTCAACACAAAACTCCAAATGCAGCAGCATGAATGCTCAATCATGTTTCTACCCTTATATTTGATTTTAAATTTATAAAATTATTCTTATTCTATAATTGCATGCTTCACCAAAAATAAATATAAAAATCACCTTTTTCCTATTTTTCTTTTCTTCAAATTTTAGGGTGTTACACATAACCTCTCTGAGTACGTGGTAACCCTACTATAAAGTTCGTACCAACTTCCTCCCACTTCCATTCGAGAATCTTCATTGGTTGCAACAATCCAGCAGGTCTCTGATGCTCAGCTTTTACCCTCTGACAAGTATCACACAATGCCACATACTCAGCCACATCTCTTTTCAATCCAACCCACCAATATTTCTGTTTGAGATCCAAATACATCTTAGTACTACTAGGATGAATAGAATAAGCTGACTCGTGAGCTTCACGAAGAATTGCCTGTCTAACAGCTTGATCCTCAGGTACACACAACCTCTTTCCAAACCACAAAATCCCATTATCATCCATTCAAAACCCTGGTGACTTACCAATCACTATATCTTTCACTATCTTCTTTAGTTTCTCATCCTTCAACTGACCCTTGTAAATTTCTTGCTCGAAGGTAGGTTCTATCACTAATTCCATTGTATTAGCAACAATTCCCAAATTCAAATATTCAAATTCAGCACATAACTCGTCATAGACAACATCCGTATCTCATTGGCATAACTTTTCCTGCTAAGAGCATCAGCTACTACATTAGCCTTACCAGGATGATAGTGTATCTCAATATCATAATCCTTAATCAACTCTAACCATCTACGTTGCCTCAAATTCAGATCAGACTGAGTGAAAATATACTTCAAACTCTTATGATCGGTGTATATATTACTCTTATGCCCAATCAAATAATGTCTCCAAATCTTCAAAGCATGAACTACAGCTGCTAACTCCAAATCATGCGTAGGATAATTCAACTCATGCTTTCTCAACTGCCTAGATGCATAAGCAACAACTCTGCCTTCTTGCATAAGAACACATCCCAAACCTTGACGAGAAGCATCACAATAAATAGAAAACTTTTTACTCAAATCTGGCAAAACCAAAACAGGCGTTGTAGTCAACCTCTTCTTCAATTCCTCAAAACTAGCTTGACATTTATCAGACCACACAAACTTGGCATTCTTCTCTAACAGAGATGTCATAGGTTTAGCAAGTTTAGAAAACCCTTCAATGAACTGCCTGTAATATCCAGCTAAACCCAAGAAACTACGAATCTCGCTAACATCAGTAGGTGGTTTCCAATTCAATACATCCTTTACTTTACCTAGATCCACTGATATTCCTCCATTAGAAACAATATGACCAAGGAAAGAAACTTCCTTCAACCAAAACTCACATTTACTTCGCTTAGCATACAGTTTATGCTCTCTAAGTTTCTGCAATACCAACCTCAAATGTTCAGCATGCTCTTTCTTTGTCTTGGAAAATACTAGTATATCATCAATAAATACCACCACAAACTTATCCAAATATTCCATGAACACCTTATTCATCATGTACATAAAGTAGGCAGGTGCATTGGTCAAACCAAATGACATAATAGTATACTCATACAACCCATACCTTGTAGTAAAAGCTGTCTTGGGAATATCAGAGGCACGAATCTTCAACTGATGATAACCAGAACGCAAATCAATCTTAGAGAACACACAAGCACCTCTCAACTGATCAAACAAATCATCAATCCTGGGCAAAGGATACTTATTCTTGATAGTTACCTCATTTAGTGACCGATAATCAACACACATCCTCTGACCACCATCTTTCTTATCAACAAAAATAACTGGTGCACCCCACGGTGAAGAACTAGGTCGAATAAAACCTTTATCTTGTAGTTCTTTAATTTGTTTCTTAAGTTTTTCTAATTCATCTACTCCCATTCTATATGGTCGTTTGGCTATAGGTGCAGTTCCAGGTAATAATTCAATAAGAAATTTAATGTCTCGGTCAGGTGGCATACCTGGCAAATCATCGGGAAAGACATCCGGAAACTCCTCAATCACTAAATTCTCTTTAATAGCATCTTCAAGCTGATTCACTATAGCGGTTGGCTGCTTCTGCACTGCTACCTCCACGTTGATTTTATCTCCATTAGGTGCAGTCACAACTGCCACCTTCTGCTGACAATGAATCTCTGCCTGATTTTGTTTCATCCAGTCCATATCCAAGATCACATCAATACCCGATGTCCTCAACACTATAGTAGTTATCTTAAACTCTACCCCCTTAAAATCATACTAACTGGAAGACAACGATTATTGGTTTGCATGGTACCTCCAGGTGAGTTTACTAAGAGAGGTTCTTTCATGGCAAGCATGGGTATACTATGCATTTTAACAAAAATGTTGGAAATGAATGTATGAGATGCTCCAGAGTAAAAAAGAACGGTTGCAGGAGTGGAATGTACATTGAACGTACCGATCATAACTTCCGGTGCATCATGAGCTATATCAGAAGACACGTGATTCACCCTTCTAGTACCGGATTGCCTCTGGTTGCTTTTCTGGCTCTGAGGAGTCTGCTGGTTCTGCTTCTCAAGACAATGGTAAGACATATGTCCCTCTTTACCACAGACGTAGCATCTAGTAGGCGTGTTGGGAGCACTGTTCTTCATGGGAGTGGCATTGGGATTTCCAGTGCGAGGAGTCTATTGTCCATTCTGCTGATACTGTTGACGCTGCGGATATGAAGAACGTTGCTGAGACTGATTATTTTGCCAATTCTGAGACCACCTCTGATTTGGATTGCGATTCCACTGTCTAACTGGTCCTTGAAACTTCTGATGAAAGCCATACTGAGAATTAGTACGCTGACGGTTATTGCTTCCTGAGCTTTGTCCTTTCATTTTCCTCTTCCTATCCATCTCCCTGCGCTCATTATCAAGCACAATAGCTTTATTCACAAGCTCTTGAAAACTGGCATAGTTATTACCCTTCAATTGCAAACGAAGATCATAATAAATCCCTTTTAAGAAAAGACGCTGCCTATCCGCATCTTCCCTCACTTCATTAGGAGCATAGCTAGCCAACTGCGTGAACCTGTCATGATACTCACTAACGCTCATCTGTCCCATCCTGAGATTTCTGAATTCTTCCTGCTTTAGCTCAATTATACCCTTAGGAATATGACGAGCTCGAAAATCTCTAACAAACTCATTCCAAGGGATAGGAGGAGCGTTGTTAGGATGTGCAGCTTGATATGACTCCCACCAAGTCTGAGTTGTCCCCTGTAACTGACCAGATGCATACAACACCTTTTCCATATCATTGCATTGAGCGATGTTCAACTGTTTCTCAACTGCTCTCACCCAATCATCCGCCTCCAAAGGATCAGCAGCATGAGAAAACACTGGGGGGCGTCCCTTCAAAAATTCCCCATGCTTGTCTCTCACTTGAACAGATGGTGGTCCTCCTGCAGGGGGATTGTTCTGCATGTGCTGCATGAACATCTGCATCATCTGATTCTGAGTGTGCATAAGTTCCTCCATAGTAATAGGTGGGTTAGCACCTACATGACCCCTGCCACGACCTCTGCCTGACATCTGTTTTCAAAATACAGAAAATGAAGTTCAGTATGATCCAAGATGATGTATTCAACAGATAAGCAAAATCTGATTTCTCTGGGCGAATTCCTATTTCAGCAACTCAGTAAAACTGCCATATTTCGAGTTACAGACGTCCAATTCAGATGATCTTTACATGGTTGGAAAGCTTACAAAATTATCTACAACTTTTATTCACAACACGTTTTCTGATTCTGTCAATAAATTAGCCAAAAACTGAACTTAACTGAAACTGTTTCAGAATTCCAGACTGTGCAGTAACCCCAACTTGGAACAGATATATCTCTTAGCTCATAATAGATAATAAGGTGATTCTTGCGGGGTTGGAAAGATACAGAAGTCTAATTATTCCCAGTAAAATTTCTTAAATTTCTTATTAACTGATTTTAAGTTATTTCTAAAACATCCCAGACTGATCCAAAATCAGCAAAGGACAGAACTAAGTTTACCTCATACCCAACTAATATATTTGATCAACTTAATATTCTTAACCATGGAACTTGTAGGCATGTCTACAAAACTCCAGCACACATTACAAAGATCCAAATCACACATTATCTTAATAACAATCCATCAATCACATAATTGTTCACACCACAATCTGACTCTCGAAACAACCAAACTCAAAATTGACTCGCAACTACTATCGTTCTTATTACATAGGAATTTTCCTAATTCCTAATTAAGCTTCTCATAAATCTTGGGATGAACTAACTCCGCCCTTAATTGGTCGATCTCCTTATAAGCTTGCTCCTTAAGTTCTTTTTCCTTTAGCAACTCATCCTTTAAATCCACCTCATGGAGAGCCAATTCACGAACCAATCCCACTGTAACTTGTAAAGTCAAGGATGAATCATCTGCAAGCGGCATAGTCCAAACACCCTTGTCATGTAAGAAACAAGGAAAATGCCGGAGTGCACCCTGTAATGTCTTGTCCGAGCGTAGACCATGGTAGTAAACAAACGCATTGTAGGCGACATCCTCCATGCTTGTTTCTACGGTTGCCCGGCTCACTCGGGTAATGAACTTTGACTCCACCTTAGACTCCTTAGTGGTAGGATCCCTTTTCTTGACCCATAGCTCTGTTTCCCAACAGGAATCCATCCATGGATGACTATACTCCGCACTGCGATACTCCAACATAGCTTCTCAGTCGTAGTAGTAGTTGTCCAAGGTTCTTGTCAACATGTCATGGAAGAAAGCATCAGCTTTAGGAACCATGATCTGAAACTTTGTGGTCCACCCCATAGTTACATCCTCCATTGGTGTGTCACCAACTCCTAATTCAGCATCAGATAACTCTTAGTCACCATCTACATGGGGCTCCTGGGGTTTGAAACGGGTAACGTACTGTGCAGCTGACAGATGGGGATGAGGAGGAATCTACAAGATTTAGACATAGATTAGATAGAATCAATGTATTTTTGCAATAGAATAAAGTAGAGGAAGCATAAAAATTTAGTAATTAATAAGGTGCAAGGATTAAGCGTGAAATAAGTGAAGCATGGATGCTAATAACGACCATTCTAACTAGGCTTGCGTCCTACAGTCAACACGGCTCTGATACCAATCTGTCACACCCATTTTTAAGGACAAAAATAGGATACATAAAATACTCATGTGCGCCCTAGGACATGATCGCACACATAAGTAGACAAATTACATAGTATCATCACAGTGCTTATTACATAGCGAATAAATATTTAAAACATGATCTTGAACGATAAATAATAATGACTAATAGCAGATCTCCAGCGGAAACTCTAAACACAGGGACACGGTTGACTGGTTGACACCAAGACTAGTACTCATTACGATAATCTTCCTCATAATCTTCATCTGTTATGGTGGAAATAGCAAGGGTGAGTCCATGTCGAACTCAACAAGTACAACATAGGGTTCATGAGGCTCAAAAGGCTAGACACTGTTTTACTGCGTTTAGCTTTTATTCATCAGGTAATTAGCAATTAAGTAGCATCAAAGTAATCCACTTCCCATTTATGAACCAATGATCAATTGTAATAAAGATAATGAATAGCATTAACATGAGCATAATAATAACAACAATAATTAAGCATGATATAACAATGGTGATCATCTATCTGTAAATGTTCCAAGGCCGCTCGTATCCGTGAGCACGGCTAGTATACCAGTTTTTAACTCTGCGCAGAGGTGTACACTTTCACTGTGAGTTATGACTTCCAAATGCATGGGTTAGCTAGGCCCAAAACATCAGAAATCATATAAAGCCACTTAAAAGTTCGTCTAACAAGTTAGGGCCATTAAAGTCACTCGGCAGGCAGATATAGAACCCCCCTTCCCAGTGGCACAATAATCGCAGCCTATACACACTAAGGACAGGGGCTCGCCCTACACCCAACGTGGCAAGCCATTCTTACGCCATTTAAAGTAACCACTAACAAGCTAGAAAATGTCCTTTAAGCAACTAAAGCTAGAGCCATATAGCCCTCACAGTTGTACTGTATGTCCCGGATGATCACGTACAGATAAGTCCTTATGCAGAGAAACCAGAGCATCAAAATAACACACATGCTCTAGCCCCCTTTTAACAATAATAAAATCATCTTAATGATTGATTGCTTAATCCATTAATCAAATTACAAGATCATTGTTCATAATTTAAGCACTAGCAATAGCTACCCATATGCATACCCAAGGTTAACAAGGAATCAAGATAACAATCACTAAGTTATAATCTCTAAGGTTGTCAAGGTAAGCACATGCATATGTATGATAATTTCAATGTATAGGTAACAAGGATAGTCCTGTGTTATACTTGCCTTGATCAAAACTCTCTGAGTGATACTGCTGATCTGGCTCAAAGTAATACTCCTGATACTGCTCACCTTCTATACTCGATCATCAATCAACAACATACATGCATCCAATCAAACATACACGAAGCAAACAAAGAGATAATTAGAACAGTACACCAACAGTAACAAAACAGTAATAAAAGTTTATAAAACTCTTCTACACGTTCCTACGATCACACAAACGTAAAGATCACAAAATTCGGAGTTAAAACATGAAAGTTATGAATTTTCTAAGATTTCCTATAGATAATTAAATACTTAATTATAAACTCAAAAATTAAATTGTCAAAACTAACTGTACAACTACACTAACATGTAGAGCTCGCAAATACGAATGTAACACAACTTGAACGGATCAAATCGGAGTTAAAACGAAGATTTTATGACCAAAACAGTCCTAGTGGCAAAACTGTAAATACCTGAAAACGTATTTTTGATTTACCGCGAGAAAATACGCTTTCAAAACACGAAAACGCATTTCAGACAATACGCTAAGGATGGCGGGTTCTATTATGAAAAAGCCTGGGGGCTCTTTATGAAGTTTACCCCGCGAAGGGGTGTCTTCTAATCTCGGCCATTGATTTAAAATCGGACGGCTGCCATTCATCCTCAAACTCCACAGTGAACACCCGGCCCCCTTCTCCAAGTCCAGCCGGCGGCCTCCATGGCCGGCGTGCTCCACCTCGTCGGAGATGGCGGCTCTCCCCAGCTAGACCACCAATTGACCCGAAACTTGATCCAAACGGAAGAGAAACTCCGTGCGAACTCATCTAAGCGGTAAAAACTAGCTACAATAGACCGAACACGACTCACGGCAAGAGGGGGGTGGTGGCGCCATTACCGTCCCATCGTTGAACTTCAAAAACGTGATTCGAAGCATCTCCACCCAAAAGAAAAGCATAAGATGATAGAGAAGAAGAGTGCAGTCTCACCAACGCGAAGAATACGGCCTCAAATCCACCCGAGAGCTCCTCCCACGAACAACCGCCGTGCTCCAACTACCTCAAGCCCTAGACCTCGTTTTCTCGTGGTGGAGTTCACGGTTTAGATGAAAAATGGAAAGAGGAGGGTCAAGGCTTCCTATTTGTAGCTTCGATTTGCCGTGTTCGGGTAGGAATCTCTGGAAATCGCGAGATCGACCGATGTCGTCCACTTCGGTTCGGAGTCCGGCTTGTTCACGGGAGGTTGAAGACAACCGACGACCGGCCCCCACCTGTCAGCGACCAAGAGAGGGGAGGCGCAGCTCGTCGCAGCGCTGGGCTAGCCCACATGGTTACGTGCGCGGAGGAAAACAGGCCGCAGCCCACCTACGCCAGCACGGGGAGACAGGCTGCCCCAACAGGCCGTCGGGCCGTCGGGCCGCCAGGGAGGAGGTAAGTGATTCTTCCTTTTTTTCTTTTCTTCTTTTCTTTATTTACTTGTTTTCAAACTATTCCAAATAAATTTTTCCAAGCCAAATCAAAATAAAATAAATCCACTACACAAAAGAAAATAAATGCAGCAGCATGAATGCAAGACCAAATATTTTTTTTTAGAATTTTAATTTCCCATTAATTGTTATCTAAATTATTTGAAACCCACTAATTCTAATATTTGAAATTTTTGGGTGTTACAGGGGATAACCAACACCCCGTGCCTCGACGGCACCTCCACCAGGGATAAACAACACCTCGGTCCACCTCACCCATGTACCCACCACAGGTACCTCTCACGAGGGATTCCTAGGTCGCACCCCTCGGGTAAAACTTGCCCCAAAGACTTGTCGTAGGATCCTGTCCGATCGACTCAACCCTCACCATACACCCAAGACGCATGTCGAGATATCCCTAAGTTCATTATCCAGTTTTACCAAGTTATCGGCACCACGTGCCTTATCCACTCACGTTATCCCTTCACCAAGCATCACATCACAGGTATAATGTGTAGTGAAACTAAAGCAGTAAGTAGAATGCAAGCGTCTAGCCTAACAGTGGTGTGCAGGGGAATAGGTTGCGACAAGGTAATGGCTTACAAGCAATTCTACCATGCAACCTATCACAGTTCATTTGCATAAAAGTAAAGCACTGCATCTACATTGTAGCATGCCTGATAGGATCTACGAGGTTGGGTGGGACGTGGAACACCTGTTGAATGTCAACTCTGAGATCCTCGGCATACTTGTAGTTGCTCTCCTCCAAGGTCCTCCTCACATCCGAAGGTCCTTCCTCCAACGGGTCCCAAACCGATCAACACTAACCTCGATGCAACTACCTCGATACAGCAACAAGCAAAAGAGCAATCGGACCACTAAACCTAGAAAGATTGCAGAAAGAGAGGCAACAAGGCATAGAAGAACTACACCAGAAGAACACAAAAAGGGACAACGACTTAGCCCTCTTGGCGAATGTCCGATCCCTAGGCCAAAGGAACGCAAGTGGTGAATTGCTAAGTACAAACTTAGGTCTTAGCCTAGCCAGTACTTCCTGGGTTGATTATGTCAACCTGTATGGCTTAAATAGAAATGGCATAGGCCCTAGCTCATCCTAAGCAATCATCACGGCTCACGGTCTTTCGATCCGAACGTCATGGGGACTGACGAGAACTGAAAAGCTACAAGCAAGAGAAGTTCCGTTCTCTCTCAATCCGTACGCCATTACTTTTGACGAGAACTAAGAGAGGGTGGAACAGGGAAGGAAGGGAAAGGAAGAGAGGTGGTCTACTTCTTCCAATACGCACGTCATGGCAAAAGACAAGGCATTGGAAAGGAGCGACACGCAAAAGAACATGAGTGCTCAAGCTACTTGTAGGGTACCACAACCTAGGTGCACTAAATGCATTAAGACATCCCCATGGCTCTTAGTGGTGTGGTTGTCACTGCAAGAACCAATGAAATGCTACAGTCAGTGAAGGTACAAGCATACAAGTGTTTAGGCACAACGAAACCAAAAGACTGGAAGAGGCACAGGATTCACCTTCCTTTGATCCACTCGCCATAGCAACAATGGGAATCAAAGGAATGGAATCAAGAGAGCAACAAACACCAACAAGCAAAGGGCTCAATCCACATCTTAGTAGATCAACGGGGATTGAGAACAGGAGGGGAAGAAGAATTGAATCCATACTCCTTCGTCCAACTCGTCATGGGACAGGCAAAGGTTGGAAGAAAGGAGACACGATCCCACAATCCAAACCCACTCGTAGGGCACCACGACCGTGCAACTAAATCGACACAAGGCTATTCCTACGGCTCGTAGCGATGCGGTTGTCATCACTAGATCCAAATGAACGCTATGGTCCAAGTGGCGCAAGCATACGAGGTGGTTTGGATAAAACAAGCGAACAAAAGAGGTAGAGCCCTAATGGTCATGGTGAGATGACTTGCGGCCATGAGCTTCACCTATGAGTTGGCATCCGATAGTTATATGATGATCATCCCCTAATTTGTATTCCACTAGACTAGGTCACATAGGCCTCAACGGTGCAGGTAAGATCCACATTGATAATGACATCGAGTCCACGTCATCGCACCCTAGGGACGTATATAGGAGGTAACAATCATATCACCTCAGGGACAACTAAAAAGCAAGGGAAGGGACCATGCTCAGCGTTACGGCCATGGCGAGGCAAACTCATGATCGCAATAGTCAAGCACGTCGCCTGCCAACTGGCTCAAAGGCACGGTCCACAAACAGAGACAACAACACATGAACAACACAAGAACCATGACGCACATCAATGCACCAACAACACACATGACATGACAACCGATGGAGTAGCACCTCTCCATAGTGATAGAAGAAATAGATGGATAGGTAGACCGACGGCGAAGGCATGGCGCAGGCATTCATAACTAGAGATGGATCATCAAGTGATGAGTATTTGAACGAGTATAGATGATGATTAGATGATGTGTGAATAAGTAAGCAAAAGAACAAGAAGGGGTTTTTGTCGGCGTCGGTTCAACCTTGTTGCAAGTAAGGTGGAGGGCTGTTGTAGCACATCCGACAAGCTTCGGCTAGCTGCTGGCCCTTTGTAGCCATGACGGGGCAGTAGGTAGCCAGAAGGGCGATGGGGCTCCTGCGTCACGGAACCGGCAGTCACGACAAGGGGATAAACGAGGCATGGCCTCTGTGCAAGCAAAACCATGGCACAAAGGCCGAACACAGTGATGGATAGGGAGAGGTGGTGCCGCTGTCCCGGTAAGCGAGGTCTGGCAATAGCACAGCAGGGGTGCACCCTCCCTGCTGTAGTAAAACAACGGCACGAAGCCCAGGCTCAGCGGAATAGCGAGGGAAATGAAGAAAGATTGCTGCTAGTGGCTCACTGAGGGCATTGGAGGAGCTCCGGCGAGGTTGCGGACGCGACGCTGTTTGACGGAGAGGTAGCCGAGGGGAAACAGACCAGCGGCGAGGTAGGCACCGGGGTGGAACGAACTCGCATTCATGCTTTGCCACATGGTGGCACGACGGATCAAGGCAGGGCAGAGGAAGGTGTGGCCCCAGTTGTTCACGTCTGACGTGGTGGACATGTTGGATGCCCACCACGGGAGCCATGGTAGTGCGTCGCGACGATGGTGAAAGAAGGCAGTGCCAAGCGGTTCAGAGCGGAGGCACCGCAGCGAAGGATGGCGTTGAGCTCTGGCCAGTGAGATCGTTGCAGGGGCTCAGTGAGATGGAGCACAACATCATGGGTTTGTCTAGTGCAGTGATCTCGTGGGCACGCGTTAAGACCTCTTGTGCAATGTGGGTGAAGGGAAGACCTATTGTCGTGGTAGCTTGGAATGATGAGGTTAGCTCGGCAGAGTGCAGGCTCGCACGCTGCTCGTGGACACGGATGGCGAGGCAGGCAGTCAGTGGCGAGCTTGGATGAAGGACGGCGAGGTGAGGACATCATGCTCCAGGGAAGGGTGAAGGAGGTCGCGGTCATGCTTCTGCCACGACGATGAGGCGGTGATGTGCGACTGGCAGAGGAGACCAGGTGGAGGGAGCTCCGCACGGGCGTGGTGCTATTAGCCACGACAAGAATGGAGCACGGTGCCTTAGCACTACGTGGCTAGCTTGGGGTCGCCAGGCGGCGTCATGGCTTGGCGGGTAGCGCAGCCGCATGGCTCACAAGGGTGAGGAAGAGGGGAGCAGAGAAGCGGTGGTGGGTTGGGGGAAATGGGGACAAGAGCGGCGGCTGAGGCCTTCTTATAGGGCATGGTTGCTAGGGCTTCAGGTTGCTCTATCCATCCTCGGTGTCCGTGCCCGGGGAGGGACACATGGCACGAATCGAGGTGCGGAGCAGGTTAGGCACAGTGCATTCTAGTGGTGTCCCTGGCGGCGGCGCCAAGGAGCTGCTTCTCCCTAGGGTTTGGGCTCATGGGATGGGCCAAGTGGACCGCGTGCTGGGCTACGAAGCGAAGTGGGCGAATTGGGACTACTGAGCCAGGAGAGGAAGTGGGCCACCTTGGCGTATTGGGCTAGAGCAAGGGGGTACAGGGTAGACCGGTCTGGTTCGCCAGCCGGGCCGCGAGATGGAGGAAGGAATGAGCTGGGCTTCGCTCTTGTTGTTGCCCATGGCTGGGCCTGGAGGAAAGGAAAGGGGCGGCGGGGCTGACTTTGGAGAAGAGAAAAGGAAAATGGAGATTTTCCTTTTATGCTTTTAGGAGATTGATGAAAAGGATTTCAAAAGGGATTTGTGATAACTTCTAGGAGGGAATTTAGGTGACTTAGTGGAATTAGAGGTGATCCCAAAAGGGGTTCTAAAAGAGATCGGGGAAAAAATTTGAAGGAGGTTTGGGGATAACTCGAGAGGGGATTTGAAAAGAGAATTTCCAGAAGAATTTGGGGAAGGAGAAAGCGATGTGGGCCGGTTGAGGGAATGAAAGGGAAAGAATTTTCCTTTTATGATTTTTGGGGTCTAGAGATAAAATAAAAGGGGATTTTAAGAAGGAAAAATGAGAGAGTTCATGGGGGAAACACAAAAGATATTAAAGGGGAAAATTTAGGACAGAACTCGATGGAGAATTTAGAAGGGATTCGGATGGGATTTGAGATCGAATTCGAAAGGGATTGAAAGGAACTTGCTATGGATTTGTGCACTCCGACATGAAACCCTAAACCAACTAATGAACTCCCTACACACTCCTACAACCAATTCTACATGTATGCAACGATTTATTAGTGAGTTATACTCGGGTTAAACCTAGAGACTACATGCTTCACATGTTTGCACACAAAAATTTAAAAAGTTCATATATTTGGTTATTGGAAAACCCGGGTTGTGATAGTCCACCTCCCTTATAGGAATCTCGTCCCCAAGATTTAGGGGTTGCTACACCGGAAGGATGGTCGAGAGGTTCCCCTAAGGTTGATGGCTTTACCGGATGTTCTTCGTGCATTAATGCATCAGGTTTTTTTGCAAAGAAGCTTTTGCAGGAAGGGCTCTTGGAAAGCAGTTTTCACAAACCTTTTCAAATTGAGAAAGGAGAGGGAGACAATTTTGCATTCTCAAATCGGTTTTTGGAAAAGAGCCTTTTCACAAAAGGGCTTTTGAAACTTTCACAAACCAAGTTCAGATTTTGCCTTTTAAAATCATTTTGTTTTTGTTAATTAAAGGTTTTTGGGAAGCAAGTTTAAATACTAGTTGAAAACATTTTTTGGCAAGGCGAGTTTTAAAAGCCATTTGTGAAAGCTATGTTGCTTTAAACAACAGTTTTGGACCAAAAGTCGACTTGGGAAGCAGTTTCCTTTGTGAAATGAGATCCATTTTTGCAAGGTAGTGAAGCAACATGACACAGTTTTTGCTTGAAAACAAAATCCCTTTTGAAGTTGGATCCAAATTTTGAAACCAAGATTCCTTTGTAACTTTGCAAAGCATTTTGAAGAAGCATTGGAAATAGGTCTTCAGAAAATCCACTTTTGCAAAACGCTATTTGTAGGAAACCCTTTTTCTCAAACCTTTGAAGGACACACACAAAGGGTTTTGAAGCATCTTTTCGCAAAGCATTTGAAATAGGAGAAAGATTTTCAACATATCTTAAATAGGCCAAGAGTTTGAATGGAACAAAAACTTTTCAAAATCCCTTTTTTCTTTGAAAGTCATTTTCACTCCAATCAGGAGTTTATTTTGGCAAAAGCTTTGCATTTTGAAATCTCTTTATTATAACAAAATAGGGTATTTGAATGGAGATTTTGAAACCCAAATGCCCTTTGCTTTGTATAAAATTCTTTTAAAGCTGCTGCTTTTGAAGTAAGGTTTTGAAAAGCTGAGCTTAGGATTAGAGCGGTATGCGGGTACCACTTGGGAGCGGTCATAGCCACATACCTCGATACCTGCATACGCCCGGCAGCAGCCATGTGGATGCATCACACATGGGGCCCCAAGTTTCGTAGCAGCACCAAGGGTTATGATTACGACACACTACCAGTTAAGTCCCCGGCAACAACTTGATATCCCAAGCCTGAGGGAGGGGAGCGATTTCAGAAGGGACGAGGAAAAAGCCTTTGTAAAATGGTGATGAGGACATGGCCTCCACACATATGACCATGCTTGGAGAATTATATGGAGGCCAAGGAGATCAGCAAGGACATCCAAATCGAGAAGAAGGCCCAAATCAAGTTCGAGTCCACCTCGGAATCCAGGACCAGTCTGCCTTAAACTGGTCACCCAGGACGCATCCGGATTCCGTTTTCGATGATCCATATATGGATAGAAAGCTTATTTGATAAGAAAACCAACCCAAGTGGTCCCACGTCAAAAGCTATTCGGAATCAACGGGAATCGTCGAAACAAGTCACCATCCAGAATCTGTCAGGGCGCTGTGTCGCCGTCTTTTGGGCCGTTTGGGCCTTGTAATGTGTTGGCACTCCCCAGGGACGCGAATAGGGGTCCTTGGACGTCCCTTAGGCTATATAATAAGTAGTCACCGCCTACATTAGGGTTGGGTTTTGCTTAGATTATTCTGTTGATAACAGTTTCGCCGCCGTCGTCGGTTTGTGAGACCCCAACTTTGTGAGATTAATCATTCATCTGCAATTTGGTCGCATTCCTTTGTGTTCTTGCTTGTGTTCTCGATTTGCAGGCAAGGACTTAGCCTTCTTGGTGAGGTCGACCGTGCAACGCCGGTCGATAACCAGAGGAGTCGTGGTGCTGCGATTGCAGGGTTCAGAGCCGAGTTGTTCGAAAGCCGGATCGAATTGTGTCGTGACTCCACCAAATCGAGAGTTATCAGAACCTTTCGGAAGATCGGGATCCCTAGTTCACATCAGCCCATGCCCATGCAGGGAGTTTATACCATCTTCAACAATTCCTAATTACAATCTAAAGTGCCCTTTCTAGTGCAGGTACACTTGCCTAATAATAATGAAACACATATCCTCTATATAATCTCTCTCATATACTCTTTCCTAAACCACCTCAGCCCCTTCTGCTACAATTGTGATGAGCCACACGTCCGCGGCCACAAATGCTCCCGCCTCTTCTACCTTGAGGTCTCCGACTACATTGTTGAGGAGCCTAAAGATGCCGCCAACGAGACTACAGCCAAACTGGCGCTGTTTGACCCCGAGACTCCAATGATCTCCCTCAATGCCATCACCGTCATCCGCACAAAGGACACCATGCAGGTCTACATCACCATCGGCAATGACCAATTCATTGCCCTACTCGACTCAGGGTCCACCCACAACTTCGTCCACGGCGACATGGCCCGCCATGTCAGCCTTCAGTTCCAGGCATGCCCTAGCACCAACATCATCGTGGCCAATGGCAATCGGGTCGTGTGTCGCTACTTGGCTCAGAATGTGGGCATTCGCATCGCTGACGAGACGTTCACAGTCGACTACTACTCCATCCCCATCGATGTGAGTCACCACGCACATTGAGCTATCGAATCCCAAGATGGATGGCGATGTGTAGACCGTTGATGAGCACCTCATACTCCACCACGTTGTTTGAGACGGGGAAGTGGATTCGAATCAGGCCTCGTTTAGATGGTTGAATTGGGGGAGAAAAACACTGTATCAGAATTCCTGTAGCATTTCGTTTATATTTGGTAAAAATTATCCAAATTTTGACTAACTAGGCTTAAAATGTTCGTCTCGCAAAGTACAACAAAACTGTGTAATTAGTTTTTGATTTCATCAACATTTAGTACTCCATGCATTTGCCGACATTTTGATGTGACAGGGAATTTTCTTTTTGCATAGTGAAATTTGGGGGGAGAATAGGGGAACTAAACAAGGGCTCAGATACTTGAGGTGCACACCAAGGGGTGAAACAAACACAAGTCCTGCTCTGGCACCAGTCTTTAGCAATCCATTGAAGTACATCGTCCACTACTCTTGTTCCATTGGAGCTGATGGCGTTGCATTCTCAACCCACTCCACCACGATGTCTACTAGGGCTTGGGATTCAATTGCCTCCTACGGGGCATAAGTAATGCCCCTGCCCATGAGCTCTATAGACCATTTAGCCACCCGCCCACTGCATCTGCATTCTGGAGGATTTCTCCTAAACTGTACGAAGTCACCACTGTGACATGATGCGAGTCGAAGTAGTGGCATAATTTCCTTTGAGCAATCAGGATGGTATATAGGAGTTTCTAGATTTGTAGGTAACGAGTCCTAGTATTTGATAGAACTTCACCGATGAAGTAGACTAGACGTTAGACTTTGAGTGTGTGCCCCTCTTCTTGACATTCTACAATGAGCGACGCTCACCACATGGGTCGTGGCCGCTATGTAGAGCAAGAGGGGCTCGTTGCTTCACGGGGCCAGTAAGATCGGAGGACTTGTTAAAAGCTTTTTGAGCTAGTCAAGAGCCTCCTGGGCCTCGGGTGTCCACGCAAAGCAACCAGCCTTCTTCAGAAGCTTATAGAGTGGCAACCCTCGTTCATCGAGGTGCGAGATGAACTGGCTGAGAGTGGCTAGGCATCCCGTAACTCGTTGCACTCCATTTAAGTTTTGAATTGGGCCCATGTTTGTTATTGCCAAAATTTTCTCCGGGTTGGCCTCGAAGCCTCGCTGAGAAACTATGAAGCCTAATAGCATACCTCTCGGGACCCCAAAAACACACTTTTCAGGGTTGAGTTTAACATTTTTAGCCTTAAGTGCCACGAAGGCGAGGCCAAGATCATCAATTAAGCTATTGGCATGCTTCGACTTGACTATGATATCATCTACATAGGTCTCAATGGTCCGCCAGATGAGTTTGCCAAAGACGGTGTTCATGCAATGCTGGTATGTAGCACTAGCGTTCTTTAACCCGAATGGCATAGTTATGTAGCAGTAAATCCCAAAAGGCGTAATGAATGAAGTCACAAGCTGGTCGTACTCTTTCATTGCAATTTGTTGATAACCAGAGTATGCATCAAGAAAGGAAAGTGCTTCACATCCAGCAGTAGAATCTACTATTTGATCAATGCGTGGCAAAGGAAACGGATGCTTGGGACATGCTTTATTTAAACTAGTGTAATCAACACACATCCGCCACTTTCCACTTTTCTTCTTAACTAGTACAGGATTAGCTAACCATTCTGGATGAAATACCTCCTTGATGAACCTGGCCTCTAGCAGCTTGCGGATCTCCTCCCTGATTGCCCTGCGCTTCTCCTCGTCAAAGTGGCACAGTCGTTGCTTCACCGGTTTGGCGTCGGCTCGGATCTCCAAGGTGTGCTCGGCGACATCCCTCGGGATGCCAGGCATGTCCGAGGGACTCCACGCGAATATGTCACGGTTCGCATGGAGAAAGTCAACGAGCACGGCCTCCTATTTGGGGTCGAGGGTGGTGCTGATGCACACCACCTTGCCGTCCGAGCTGTCAAGGTCGAGCGACACCTCCTTCACCTCCACTGTAGGCTCAAAGGTGCTTGCGCTCTACTTGGGGTTGGGCTCCTTAGGTGAGCCGACTTCAAGAGCCGCTGCAAGTGCTTTGGATTCATGTAGAGCTTCGGCGTACTCACAACACTCGACGTCGTATTCAAAGGTTTGTCAGTACGTGGTACCAACTGTGATGATCCCGTTTGGTCCAGGCATCTTGAGCTTGAGGTAATTGTAGTTTGGGACAGCCATGAACTGAGCATAGCATGGGCACCCTAGGATGGCGTGGTACATGCCACGGAATCCCACCACCTCAAAGGTGAGCATTTCAGTGCGGTAGTTGGAGGGATCACCGAAGGTAACGGACAGATTGATCTGCCCTACCGGCATCGCTCGTTTCCCTGGCACGACGCTGTGGAATAGTGCACCACTTAGCCAGAGCTAGGACCGGCCGATACCTATCAAATCGAGCGTGTTGGCGTAGAGGATGTTGAGCCCGCTGCTGCCATCCATGAGCACCTTAGAAAGGCGCGTATTGGCGATGATGAGTTCGACAATGAGTGGGTACTGCCCCGGATGTAGAACTCGGGCAGGATGATCATCGCGGTCGAAGGTGATGGCAGCATTGGACCAGTCAAGGTAGGTAGGCATCGTAGGCTCGATAGCATAGACCTCTCGGTGCTCTAGCTTACGATGTCGCTTAGTGTCGTAAGCCACAGACCCGCTGAAGATCATGAAGCAGTTGTTCACGATGGGGAACCTGCCACCCTTGCCGTCACCTTTATCGTCCTTGGGCTTCTTCCCCGTATCTCCCTTGCTTGATTCCGATCTGTCGTGGTAATGAAGTTGTCTCGCGGCCCCTTCTTGCCTGTCTTCTTCTTATCGAACCATTGCCTAGTACCGCCATCATTGGGATTCTCCGATTGCTTTCCTCGCCCTTGGAAGATCGCTCCTACTGCCTCGTCGCCGGAGGCGAAGTTGGTCGTGATGTCCAAGAGTTCCTTGGTCGTGCGAGGAGTGTGTCGGCCCAGCTCATGAACTAGCTCTTTGCAGGTTGTCCCCATGAGGAATGACTCCACGATGCTGGCGTTGGCGGTGTTGGGTAGCTCGGTGCACTGCTGGGAGAAACGCCGGATGTACTCGCGTAGAGTCTCATTGGGTTTCTGCTAGTAGTTCTAAAGATCCCAGGGATTGCCAGGGCACGTGTAGGTGCCCTGGAAATGTCCCACAAAGATCTTGACGAGGTCGTCCCAGCAATAGATGTGACTCTCTAGGAGGTGTTGCAGCCAGGTCCTTGTGGCGTCTACTAAGAACAGTGGTATGTTGCGGATGATGAATAGCTCATCATTCGCCCTGCCTGCCTGACAGGCGAGTCGATAGTCATCGAGCCATAATCTGGGATCCATCTTCCCCGAGTACTTCTCAAAGTTGTTCAGTTGGAGAAAACCTCATGGAATCGGAGCGCTGCGGATTGGCTTGTTGAAAACTCACGGCCCTAGGGGGCTCGGAGATGGACTCCGGTCTTTGCAACTGTCATAGCGGCCTCCGTGATGAGGATGATAGCCTCGGCTGGCACCATGCTCCTTCCATTTCTTGCGCCTGATGATGGCGTCTTGTGCGTCATCGTCGACATGCTCCCCAGCATGGGGAAGTCGGTCCTCCTCTTTTTGTGGCTCCTGATAAATTGATCCTTCCTTCTTGGGCTGAGCCGACAAAGCCAGTCCACGCCGTCGTGACACGGAGCTTTCTGCCTACTGAACGGTAGCCCAATCGAGAAGAACCCACAGCTCTCCGTGGGCTCACTGTGCCTCTAGAGCAGATGGCTCGAGCATCCCTCAGAGAAGAATCACTGCTGCCATGACGTTCTGGCTTGCCTAGGCAAAGGGCGGTAGCTGTTCATAGCAGCCATCGTTGTAGATGCGCCTCTGAACATCATGGGCCTTGAGGCGAGCTACTTTGACGTTGTGGTTCCTGTGCTCTCCCTCAATGGTGGCGCAGAGCTGAGCTAGCTATAAACGCTCTTCCTCAACCTTCCTTTTGAGCTCCTAAAGTTGCTCCAGATGGAGGTGGGACTCTCCCGGCTGCAGAGCCAGAGGGGCCTCACCCTGCACTGTGGGAGCAACTACAACGTTGATGGGAGTGTGGACACTGGGTGTCTCCTCGGTATCCCTGGCGACATGGTCTCCATCGCACATGAAGCACTCTCAGGATGGGTCAACGTAGTAGTTAGAGTCGGAGTCGGTGCCCCCAAGGGGGTCATCATTGTCGAGGAAGCGACGCAAATCTTCCGGGTCATCGAATCCGGCATAGGCAGTGGATATCCGGCTCTCGTCAGAGTCGGCCATGGACTCCTCATCATCCAAAGATGGCTCTGAGAAGGGGCCCTGCACATGGACCTGGGCCAATGCCCGCGTGCCTTGCATGAGCTTGATCTAGCGCTGGTAGGACCGTGTGGTGCCTTCCAAACCATAGGGCCAGGTGGACTAGCCCTTGCCAAGCTCTGATGCATCCTGGTTCGACAAATAGAAATCCGCTAGGGCCTTGGTGATGTTGTCAAGGTTGCTCATCATGTCGGTGAAGTCGTTGGAGGTCGGTGCATGGAGTCCCTTTTCCCTGCCTATGAGGTTGGGAAGCGGGGAGACAGGAAGCATCTCCAGCCCCTGGCCCTCCTGGCCGTAGACAAAGTCCAGGCTCCTGAAATGAATTTGGGTGCAAGGATCGAACCGGCCGAAGGGGTCAACCATCGAAAGCTTGGCAGAGTAGAACATGATGCGTAGAGTGCCCCTACCTGGCGTGTCAACTGTCTGTGTTCTAGAACCAGGGGGGTGCCTAGAACGGTGACAAGTGAACGATGATGCACGTCGGGGGCCTTCGATGGCTACACAGGGCGGACACAAGATGTATATTGGTTCGGACCAAATGTCCCAACGTCCAGTGCTCGCTGCTGCTCGTGTTGCCCTACACCGCAGTGCTTGGTAGGGGGATATAAGCTGGTCGAGAGAGGGATGGCTCCTAGGTCTCTATGAGCGGGTGTGTTCATGCATTTGAGTGTGTATCTAGTATGTTGCCACTATTGGGTGTTTTTTATCTGATTCGATCTCTCTATTGAGGGTCCCCCTCCTCTTTTATAGTATGCAAAGGGAGGGGTCGGGTTCTAGTATTTGGATGTACGAAAATAGAAAGAAAAGGCCCTAAGGTGCTCCCTATTGCTAGCTTTCCTCTCAGTTCATGCATTCGCATAGTCATCGTCGTGGGAGTGGCCTACCATGGCTGTAGATGACACGGTGAAGCCATACCCTGACACGGTGTCATGATGAAGAAGATTTCATGGCCCTGAAGTTGCGCTGACAAAAATATGGGGGGGCTAGACGGCCGTTGCTCCCTGTCCTATTGAGGTAGACATGGTAGGGTGCGTTGTAGCATAGCTTCTCCCTGTTACTGCCGTGGGGGGCGAGGAAGAACCATGGAAGCCTTGACCAGATCTTGTATCAGGTGTACAAGTTCCTAGGCAATCTTGCACGATGCGGCGAGCTCCTATTCCTTAGCAGGAAAAGGTAGGGGCCCATGCGTACCCTTAGCAATGTGTTACAGTGGGGGGTCGAGCGAAGCAGTAGCCGCGCAGAGGGGTCGAGCGCCTGGATGTCATCGTAGGGCTCTGGCGCCTAGATGACGTCATAGGGCTCGGGCGCCTAGATGATGTCACAGGGGTCGGATGAGACGGAAAGGGGTTGGACGAAGTGGAAGAGCGCTAGGGGGCTCAAGCGCTTGTCCTTTGGCTTTGGTTTTGAGCAGAGTAAGGCCTGGGCTAGCTGTGATGGGCCATAGGCCGTGGCCTTGGTGTAACACCCTAAAATTTGAAGAAAAGAAAAATAGGAAAAAGGTGATTTTTATATTTATTTTTGGTGAAGCATGCAATTATAGAATAAGAATAATTTTATAAATTTAAAATCAAATATAAGGGTAGAAACATGATTGAGCATTCATGCTGCTGCATTTGGAGTTTTGTGTTGAGTGGTTTGAATCAAATTCAAATTTGATTTGAAAATCATTTGAAAAATGGATTTGAAAATTCGGAAAAAAAAAGAAAAGGAATTCTTTCTTCCCGGGCCGCTTCTCCTACCGCAGCTGCAGCCGGCCCGTGTTCCCCGCGCGCGGCCCATCCTCTCCCGCGCCGTTTCCTTCTTCTGGGCCGAGCCCGAGCCCAGCAAGCCGGCCCGTCTTGCGCGCGCGGCCGTTCCCCGCTCTGAGTCGCCGACAGGTGGGACCCGCTTGTCAGCGACTGTCTCCCCTTTCCATCTTCTTCCTCCCGAGCTTTCCAAAACGCCGCCGCCTTCCTCTTTCCTGTCGGATACGGGAGCTCAAAACCGCCATCTAATCCTTCCCCTTTCCTAACCCGTTGCTTCCTTGGGCTATAAAAGCCGAGCCGCACCCTCGTCGATCCTATCTCGGCCGTTTCGAAGCAGAGGAGGGTCTCGGGAGGGTGTCGCCGCGAGCTCGAGGTTCACCGTCGCCATCCCGAGCTAATCAACGCCCTCAGCCCATCCTCCGGTCCTATCTTCTACGCGGGTGAGTTCGCGTCGAGGTCCTCTCTCGGTTGGTACCGGTTGCGTGTCGTTTGGTGGTCAAAATCGCCGGGATGCCAACTCCGGCGATGCTCCGGCCATGGCGCCACCGCGGAGGATCGCCGTCGGTTTCAAACCGGCCGGAACGCCGCCCGTCCCCTCCCCCGACTGATCTGGACCGTCGGATCTAAAACGGATGGCTTAGATTAGAACGTACCGGTTCGCTGGTAAACTTGCAAAAGAGACCCTGATGTTTTCAAGTATAGAACCCACAGTCCTAAAGCGTAAAGCTGAGAATACGCTTTGATTAAATGAAAACGTAATTCGTTTCGGAAAAAGAAAAATACGCTTTCACATATTTACAGTTTTGCCACTCAGATTGTTTTAGCTGTAGAATCTTCGTTTTAACTCCGATTTGATCCATTCAAATTGCGTTAGATTCATATTCGCGAGCTCTATCTAATGATGTAACTGTACAATAGGTTTAGATTAATTTATTTTCGAGTTTTAATTAAAGTATTTATTTTTCTATAGGAAATCTTCGAAAATTCATAACTTTGTCGTTTTAGATCCGTTTTTCGTGATCTTCGCGTCTGTGTGATCCTAGCGAGTTGTAGATTCATTTTAAAGACTTTTTATCTTATTTTCTTACTGTTGGTGTATTGTTCTAATTATAGTTTTGTTTGTCTATGCATGATTGCCTCTGGATGTGTGTTGTTGATAATGGTTGATCGAGTATAGACGGTGAGCAATTCGTTGGAGATCAAGAGCCTTACTACGAGCACGATCTTCAGGACCAGTTTGAGCAAGGCAAGTATAGCATGGGATTATCCTTGTTGTCCTATCCACATTATGCAATTAATGTCATTATGCATTTATTCCTTGTTAAGGATGACTTAGTGATTGATCCTATACCTTGGTACCCATTATGATGCATTGATTAGTATGGCTAGTGCTTAAACATGGACTATGATCATGTAAATTGATTAGAGGAATATGCAATAAACATTAAAATATGATTTTGATTATTGTATAAAGGGGATTAGAGCATGTGTGTTGTTTTTGATGCTCTAATTGCTCTCCATAAGGACTCATCTATAAGCGACAATCCGGGATTTACAGTACAACTGTGGGGGCTATATGGCTCTGGCTTTAGTCATATAGAAGGACCTTTTCTAGCTTGTTAGAGGTAACCTTTTTGGCGTAAGAATGGCTTGACGAATCGGGTATAGTGCGGCCTCTGTCCTTATGTGTATAGGCTGCGGGTTATTGTGCCATTTGGAAGGGGGGCTCTACATCTGTTTGCCGAGTGAATCTAATGGCCCTAACTTGTTAGACGAACCTTCGAAAGACTTCATAGTGTTTACCCTGCCTACTCACCTTGGTAGTGTTTTGGGAGTAATTAACCCGGGCATTTGGGTAACACGACTCACAGTGAAAGTGTACAACCTCTGCAGAGTGTAGAACTGTTATAACAGCCGTGCTCACGGTCACGAGTGGCCTTGGACCCTTATGGAATAGTTGAATAAATGTTTATGTTTATGTTTTTGCTATTCATTAATCATTTCACATGGATCATATGTTTATTATTTACATTGAGACCTTTTTGATGCTATTGATATGCTAAAATCATGTTAACTAAAAGCTACATGCTGATAAACCCATGATTATGCCTATTTGAGCCTCATGAACCCCATGTTACACTTGTTGAGTACGAGATGTACTTACGCTTGTTTATTCTTCTTATTTGGATAAAAATCCCGGATGGGTAACAGATGGAGGTAATAGCGACTACTACGCCTACTTCCCTGAGGATTACTAGTCTTGCTGTCAACCAGTCAATGTACCTATGACTGGAGCTACCACGAGAGAGATTTTTATTTATACTTCCGCTACAATTGTGTTAAGACTATGTGTTTAAATATCGTGATGTAATAACATTTGCCATGATACTTCTGTTATAATTTGTGAACTTATGTGTGATTGATCTCTGGGCGCACATAAGGGTAAGCATTCCATTTGGTCGATAAATGGGTGTGACAAATTGGTATCAGAGCTCTTGTTGACTGTAGGACGCAAGCCTAGCTAGCAATGGTCGAAGTAGTGTCATCTTTACACTATTTTTATGCTCACTATCTTGCTCTTGTTATTTGATAAATTTTTATGCTTCTTATGTCTCATTCCATTACGAAATTTTGCCTCTATTCTAACTTCATCTAAAAATTCTGTAGATGACTCGTGACCGTAAGACTGCCCGCATCAGCTTTGGAGGATACTACCCACCTCGTGCCCTGCTTGCAACTGAAGAGCCACAAGAGCCAGAACCTCAGGAACAAGAGAAGACCCCTGTAGCACCAGTCCAAGCACCAGCACCTCCCCAGGAAGAGATTGAGCCTGAAGAAGATCCAGAAATCGTTGAGATTGAAGATGGTGAGGAGGAAGATAATGGAGGAGTACAACCCCCGTCTCCACCACATGAAGCTCCTGAAGATATGCCACCTCCTCCAATGGGGTGGACTGTGAGGATCTACCACAGGAATGGAGGGGATGCTGTCTCTCATATTCGCCTAGTGGGGATGCTCACTGCTTACTTCGCGGATTGGCATCCGGTAGTGGAGTACGTCTGCTGGGAGTACACTCATCCACTAGAGAGCACGTACTGGAAGGCAAGGGCAAGCATCTTTGCACACAAGCAAGACAAGGGGGCATATCAGCTGGACAGGATGTTCTCTCATGTGGGACATCGAGCCACCATAGAGGATAGCATTGAAGATGCTGCTTTTGAAGCATGTATGGGTCTTCGCTATCTTCGCTTTAACCTCATGAAGCATGACATCCATCGCTTCCTTCCTCGTGCACACCCCGAGCTTGGTTGGGCTATGACAGATCCAGTGCAGCTAGAGCCACTACCTCGGGTGATGGTGAACTTTGTCTATGACATGATGGACAGGAAGCTGCAACTAGAAGAGATGGTGAGGACACAAGGGAAGACTATCAAGAGATGCCAAGCAACCATTGATGAGCTCCGAGCAAACCAAGGCATGCCCAAGATCTACGAGAAGTTAGAGCATGAACCACTTCCTTAGGAAGTAGGAGTCCTTTTATGTAATAAGAACGTTCTTAGTAACGTCAGTTGAGTCAGTCGAGTCTGTCATGTGGTTTGAACCTTGGTGTGCTAGTTGCTTTATTATTATGCTTATGTGTGAGTTGGATCTTTGTTTGAGTGTCTGGACTTGTAGGCATGTCTACAAGTTCCATTATTAAGAATAATAAGTTTATTAGTCAAGGAATAATAGTTGGGTTTGATATTATCTCGTTTCTGTCCTTGCTGTTTTCTGGAGCAGTCTCTGATGTTTCTGTTATAGTTTAAAAACGGTTCGTGCAACATTTATGAAATTTTTAGGAGAGAAACTAGACTCAAGCATCTTTCAAATGCCACTGGAATCACCTTTTTATCTAATCTGGTTCGAGAGATATAATTTTCACAAGTTAAAGTTTCTGCACAGTCTGGAATCTGGAACAGTTTCTGTTACGCCTTATTTTTCATAGACTTAACGACAGAATCTGGTCTTGAGGTCTGAATAGCAATTGTGGATAATTTCATAAGCTTTCCAACCATATAAAGCACGCCTCTTTTGGACTTCTGTAGCCCGAGATATGATTGAAATACTAAACTGTCAATATTGCTACTCGTCCAGAAAACTTCCAGGTCTCATTCTTAATCTTATAAGTGGTTGATAACCTGGATTTCTTAAAGTTTGCATGTTTATGGGTGGCAGATGGCCGGAAGAGGAAGAGGCAGAGGTCGTGGAAACATTCCCCCGAATCCACCACCACCACCGCCACCAACTATCGAGCAGTTGCTGGCAGTACAGACGCAGTTGATGCAACAACTGGTGCAGAATCAGCAGAATCAGCCAGTTGCTGGAGTTCAACCCCGTGACAAGCGTGGTGAATTTTTGAAGGGTCGTCCCCCAGTGTTCACACATGCTGCTGATCCTTTGGAGGCCGATGATTGGCTTCGTGCTGTGGAGAAACAACTCACCATTGCACAATGTGATGACCGACAGAAGGTGTTGTTTGCTTCTGGGCAACTTCAGGGAGAAGCTCAAGATTGGTGGGAGTCATATGAGTATGGTCGTCCTGCTAATGCTCCTGCAGTCACTTGGCAGGAGTTTAGAGAGAACTTCAGGGCGTACCATATACCTGAAGGGATGATAGAATTGAAGGCGGAGGAATTCCGGAACCTGACCCAAGGGTCAATGACTGTAGCTGAGTATCGGGACAAGTTTGCTCAGTTGTCACGATATGCTCCACATGAGGTGGCTAATGACAATGATAAGCAGCGCCGCTTCTTGAAGGGATTATATGATGGACTACAGTTGCAGTTGATGTCCAATACCTATCCCAACTTTCAGACGCTTGTGAACCGCGCTATCGTGGTGGATAACAAGCGCAAAGAAATGGATGCTAAGAGGAAGAGGTTACAGGGACAAGCCTCCAATAGCAACACCCGTCCACGCACTGGCTTCCAACAGAATACTCAGCAGAGACCTCCTTCTGGACAGTGGAATCGTGGTCAGACCCCATTCCGTGGACAGTTCCCTCAACGTCCCCCATTTCAGCCACAGAGTAGCAATCAACGTCCACCACAGCAGAATGGGAATCAAGTGCAGCGCCAGGGTCCTTCCAACAACACTCCTACAAAGACCAGTGCTCCCAATACTCCCAACAGGTGTTTCCGTTGTGGAAAAGAAGGTCACTTGTCTTACAACTGCCCAGAGAAGCCTAATCAGCAGACTCCCCAGAGACAGAGCAGCCACCAGAAGCCCGCACTTAACTCGGGAAGGGTGAATCACTTGTCCCAGGAAACTACAGTGGAGGAGCCAGAAGTTATGCTTGGTACGTTCGATGTCCACTCTACTCCCGCCACTGTTCTTTTTGATTCTGGAGCATCACATTCTTTCATATCACAATCATTTGTTAGAATACATAGAATCCATTTGTGTGCCATGAAGAACCCTATCTTAGTAAACTCACCTGGTGGAAGCATGCCAGCATCTTATCGCTGTCTTCCCATTAATCTCAACTTAAGGGGGGTAGAGTTTACAGTTAGTCCTATAGTATTGAGGACAGCTGGGATTGATCTTATACTGGGAATGGATTGGATGATGCAACAACAAGCAGAGATTCAGTGTAAGGATAAATCAGTTGTGCTGACTACACCAAAGGGGGATAGGATCAGGGTTGAAGTCAAAGTGCAAAAACAAGCGACCGCTACAGTGAACCAGCTCAATGATGGTGTCAATCAGGAGGATCCAGTTGTGGAGGAGTTCCCAGATGTGTTTCCGGAGGATTTGCCAGGTATGCCACCAGACCGTGACATCGAATTTATTATTGAATTATTACCTGGAACTGCACCTATAGCTAAGCGTCCATATAGAATGGGAGTAAATGAATTAGAAGAACTTAAGAAACAAATTAAGGAGTTACAG
This sequence comes from Saccharum spontaneum, assembly GCA_022457205.1. Classification (NCBI taxonomy): domain Eukaryota; kingdom Viridiplantae; phylum Streptophyta; class Magnoliopsida; order Poales; family Poaceae; genus Saccharum; species Saccharum spontaneum. The sequence goes on along the minus strand of CM039598.1, from coordinate 39,791,492 downwards.
GATAAGGGTTTTATTCGTCCTAGTTCGTCACCATGGGGTGCACCAGTGATTTTTGTGGATAAGAAAGATGGAACTCAGAGGATGTGTGTAGATTATCGGTCTCTTAATGAGGTTACTATTAAGAACAAGTATCCATTGCCTAGAATTGATGATCTGTTTGATCAGTTGAGAGGAGCTTGTGTATTCTCCATGATTGACCTTCGCTCTGGATATCATCAATTGAAGATTCGTGCCAGGGATATACGCAAGACAGCATTTACCACACGTTATGGGTTATATGAGTATACAGTGATGTCATTTGGTTTGACTAATGCTCCTGCATACTTCATGTATTTAATGAATAAATTGTTCATGGAATATCTGGACAAGTTTGTAGTGGTATTCATTGATGATATACTAGTGTTTTCCAAGACGGAGGAAGAACATGCTAAACATTTGAGGTTGGTCTTGCAGAAGCTCAGAGAACACCAACTATATGCAAAAAGGAGTAAGTGTGAGTTTTGGCTTAAGGAAGTTTCTTTTCTAGGTCACATCGTTTCAAATGGAGGAATATCAGTAGATCCTGGCAAGGTGAAAGATGTATTGAACTGGAAACCACCTATCAATGCAAGTGAGATCCGTAGCTTTTTGGGATTGGCTGGTTATTATAGAAGATTTATAGAGGGATTTTCCAAGCTTGCAAAACCAATGACTGCATTGTTGGAGAAGAATGCCAAGTTTGTGTGGTCCGAGAAGTGTCAGGCTAATTTTGAGGAATTAAAGAAAAGATTGACTACTGCACCTGTCTTAGTTTTGCCAGACCTGAATAAACCTTTCTCTATCTATTATGATGCATCTCGATTGGGATTGGGATGTGTTCTGATGCAAGAAGGTAGAGTTGTGGCATATGCATCAAGGCAGTTAAGGAAGCATGAGTTAAATTACCCTACTCATGATTTGGAATTAGCTGCAGTGGTTCATACATTAAAGATATGGAGACATTATTTGATTGGACACAAGAGTGATATATACACTGATCACAAGAGTCTCAAGTATATCTTCACTCAAACAGATCTGAACTTGAGGCAGCGTAGATGGTTGGAGTTGATAAAAGACTATGATCTAGAGGTGCATTATCATCCCGGAAAGGCCAACGTTGTTGCTGATGCTCTTAGTAGGAAGAGTTATGCAAATGAAATACAAGTAATGCCTATGCCAAAGGAATTGTGTGCTGAGTGTAAGCATCTGAACTTAGGATTTACTACTAATGCAGTGGAACTAGTATTGGAGCCTACTCTGGAGCAAGAAATCCGTAAAGGTCAGCAGAAGGATGAAAATGGTACGCTATGGTTTGGGAAAAGGCTGTGTGTGCCCGAAGATAGGGAAATCCGAATGGCAATTCTGCGTGAAGCTCATGAGTCAGCTTATTCCATACATCCGGGTAGTACTAAGATGTATTTAGATCTGAAAGAGAAATATTGGTGGTATGGTTTAAAGAGAGACGTAGCTGAGTATGTTGCTTTGTGTGACACTTGTCAAAGGGTGAAAGCGAAACATCAAAGGCCTGCAGGATTGTTACAACCTATGCAGATACCCGAGTGGAAATGGGAAGAGGTCGGTATGGATTTTATAGTTGGGTTACCACGGACTCAAAGAGGATATGATTCAATTTGGGTGATAGTGGATCGTCTGACTAAGGTTGCTCATTTTCTGCCTGTGAAGACTACATATAGCAGTGCGAAATTGGCAGAGTTGTATATGGAAAGAATAGTGAGTTTACATGGAGTTCCTATGAAGATTGTGTCTGATCGAGGTACTCAGTTTACATCTCATTATTGGCAAAAGATACATGAATCATTGGGGACCAAACTAAATTTCAGTACAGCTTATCATCCTCAGACAGATGGCCAAACAGAGAGAATTAATCAGATATTGGAAGATATGTTGAGAGCTTGTGCTCTACAATATGGTACTAGCTGGGATAAGAGTTTGCCATACGCAGAGTTCTCTTATAACAATAGTTACCAAAAGAGTCTTCAAATGGCACCGTTTGAGGCTCTGTATGGACGAAAGTGTAGAACCCCGTTGTTCTGGAATCAGACAGGGGAGAGTCAAGTGTTTGGACCTGATGTATTAAAGGATGCTGAAAAGAAAGTAAGAATGATTAGAGATAATCTAAAAATAGCCCAGTCTAGACAGAAAAGTTATGCTGATACTCGCAGAAGAGAGTTGACTTTTGAGGTAGGAGATTATGTTTACTTGAAAGTGTCACCCATGAGAAGTGTGAAGAGATTTAACATGAAGGGTAAATTAGCACCAAGATATATTGGACCTTTCAAGATTATAGAGAGACGTGGTGAAGTGGCGTATCAATTGGAATTACCCGAGAGTCTGGCAGGTGTACATGATGTGTTCCATGTGTCACAATTGAAGAAATGTTTACGAGTACCAGAAGAACAGATTCCGATAGAGGAACTCACTGTTAAGGAGGATCTTACATATGAGGAGTTTCCGGTTAAGATTTTGGAGACTGCAGACAGAGTCACAAGAAGTAGAACAATCAAAATGTGTAAAGTACAGTGGAATCGGTATACCGCAGAAGAGGCTACTTGGGAACGAGAAGAGGATCTGAGAAAAACCTACCCGCAACTGTTTGAGTAAGCACCGGTCGAATCTCGGGGCGAGATTCATTTTAAGGGGGGTAGAATTGTAACACCCTAAAATTTGAAGAAAAGAAAAATAGGAAAAAGGTGATTTTTATATTTATTTTTGGTGAAGCATGCAATTATAGAATAAGAATAATTTTATAAATTTAAAATCAAATATAAGGGTAGAAACATGATTGAGCATTCATGCTGCTGCATTTGGAGTTTTGTGTTGAGTGGTTTGAATCAAATTCAAATTTGATTTGAAAATCATTTGAAAAATGGATTTGAAAATTCGGAAAAAAAAAAGAAAAGGAATTCTTTCTTTCCGGGCCGCTTCTCCTACCGCAGCTGCAGCCGGCCCGTGTTCCCCGCGCGCGGCCCATCCTCTCCCGCGCCGTTTCCTTCTTCTGGGCCGAGCCCGAGCCCAGCAAGCCGGCCCGTCTTGCGCGCGCGCGGCCGTTCCCCGCTCTGAGTCGCCGACAGGTGGGACCCGCTTGTCAGCGACTGTCTCCCCTTTCCATCTTCTTCCTCCCGAGCTTTCCAAAACGCCGCCGCCTTCCTCTTTCCCGTCGGATACGGGAGCTCAAAACCGCCATCTAATCCTTCCCCTTTCCTAACCCGTTGCTTCCTTGGGCTATAAAAGCCGAGCCGCACCCTCGTCGATCCTATCTCGGCCGTTTCGAAGCAGAGGAGGGTCTCGGGAGGGTGTCACCGCGAGCTCGAGGTTCACCGTCGCCATCCCGAGCTAATCACCGCCCTCAGCCCATCCTCCGGTCCTATCTTCTACGCGGGTGAGTTCGCGTCGAGGTCCTCTCTCGGTTGGTACCGGTTGCGTGTCGTTTGGTGGTCAAAATCGCCGGGATGCCAACTCCGGCGATGCTCCGGCCATGGCGCCACCGCGGAGGATCGCCGTCGGTTTCAAACCGGCCGGAACGCCGCCCGTCCCCTCCCCCGACTGATCTGGACCGTCGGATCTAAAACGGATGGCTTAGATTAGAACGTACCGGTTCGCTGGTAAACTTGCAAAAGAGACCCTGATGTTTTCAAGTATAGAACCCGCAGTCCTAAAGCGTAAAGCTGAGAATATGCTTTGATTAAATGAAAACCTAATTCGTTTCGGAAAAAGAAAAATACGCTTTCACATATTTACAGTTTTGCCACTCAGATTGTTTTAGCTGTAGAATCTTCGTTTTAACTCCGATTTGATCCATTCAAATTGCGTTAGATTCATATTCGCGAGCTCTATCTAATGATGTAACTGTACAATAGGTTTAGATTAATTTATTTTCGAGTTTTAATTAAAGTATTTATTTTTCTATAGGAAATCTTCGGAAATTCATAACTTTGTCGTTTTTGATCCGTTTTTCGTGATCTTCGCGTCTGTGTGATCCTAGCGAGTTGTAGATTCATTTTAAAGACTTTTTATCTTATTTTCTTACTGTTGGTGTATTGTTCTAATTATAGTTTTGTTTGTCTATGCATGATTGCCTCTGGATGTGTGTTGTTGATAATGGTTGATCGAGTATAGACGGTGAGCAATTCGTTGGAGATCAAGAGCCTTACTACGAGCACGATCTTCAGGACCAGTTTGAGCAAGGCAAGTATAGCATGGGATTATCCTTGTTGTCCTATCCACATTATGCAATTAATGTCATTATGCATTTATTCCTTGTTAAGGATGACTTAGTGATTGATCCTATACCTTGGTACCCATTATGATGCATTGATTAGTATGGCTAGTGCTTAAACATGGACTATGATCATGTAAATTGATTAGAGGAATATGCAATAAACATTAAAATATGATTTTGATTATTGTATAAAGGGGATTAGAGCATGTGTGTTGTTTTTGATGCTCTAATTGCTCTCCATAAGGACTCATCTATAAGCGACAATCCAGGATTTACAGTACAACTGTGGGGGCTATATGGCTCTGGCTTTAGTCATATAGAAGGACCTTTTCTAGCTTGTTAGAGGTAACCTTTTTGGCGTAAGAATGGCTTGACGAATCGGGTATAGTGCGGCCTCTGTCCTTATGTGTATAGGCTGCGGGTTATTGTGCCATTTGGAAGGGGGGCTCTACATCTGTTTGCCGAGTGAATCTAATGGCCCTAACTTGTTAGACGAACCTTCGAAAGACTTCATAGTGTTTACCCTGCCTACTCACCTTGGTAGTGTTTTGGGAGTAATTAACCCGGGCATTTGGGTAACACGACTAACAGTGAAAGTGTACAACCTCTGCAGAGTGTAGAACTGTTATAACAGCCGTGCTCACGGTCACGAGTGGCCTTGGACCCTTATGGAATAGTTGAATAAATGTTTATGTTTATGTTGTTGCTATTCATTAATCATTTCACATGGATCATATGTTTATTATTTACATTGAGACCTTTTTGATGCTATTGATATGCTAAAATCATGTTAACTAAAAGCTACATGCTGATAAACCCATGATTATGCCTATTTGAGCCTCATGAACCCCATGTTACACTTGTTGAGTACGAGATGTACTTACGCTTGTTTATTCTTCTTATTTGGATAAAAATCCCGGATGGGTAACAGATGGAGGTAATAGCGACTACTACGCCTACTTCCCTGAGGATTACTAGTCTTGCTGTCAACCAGTCAATGTACCTGTGACTGGAGCTACCACGAGAGAGATTTTTATTTATACTTCCGCTACAATTGTGTTAAGACTATGTGTTTAAATATCGTGATGTAATAACATTTGCCATGATACTTCTGTTATAATTTGTGAACTTATGTGTGATTGATCTCTGGGCGCACATAAGGGTAAGCATTCCATTTGGTCGATAAATGGGTGTGACAAATTGTGGATAGTTTTGCGGTGAAATAGGGTACCCCATTTTATTGGTACCTGACAACCATGTGCTTGTGTGTTAGTATTTCACAAATATTTTTTCACCACGCCACTCAATCCTAACATGTATGCAAAGTTAGATCACTCAAGTGGCACTAGATGACCGATATACAAACAAGTTTCCCCTCTTGATACTATGGCCATCTATCCTAAACCCAGTTATAAACTTCTCTACACACCTATGACCGGTGAAATGAAATGCCCTACAAATATACCTTTGTCTTGCGTATTCCATTTCATCTCCAATGTTGATGCAACACATGCACCAACCAATCACAAAATGATATGATCTACTTCATATCATCACATGACCATATTGGTTCATCGATCTTGACTTCACTTGCTCTTCACCGTTGTTTCGGTCCGTCGGCGCCAAGTCATCACTCAACTTGCCCTTCACACTTGCAACTGGTCCATCAAGCCAAGCCTTGTCTTGATCTTCTCCACCTTAGTCACATGACTCAATGTCATGTCTCATATGCAATGAGTTCCTTCATCACATGTGTGAGCCTTGCAACATATCCAAGCTATTTCCACCTCCATGGCATGCATTGCTCACACGCATGTACCTATGGACTAATTACCTATGTATCTCACATAAACACATATTAGTCCACCTAAGTTGTCACTTAATTACCAAAACAAAACAAGGACCTTTCAAATGTGTTGGATCAGACTTTCTTATGAGCATAGTAAAATATTAGAGTGAAGCAACTACGGCTAGAAAGCTGGACACAAGAAGTGACTCAAGAAAAAAGCTTCTAACATGCTTGAGACTTAGTGCAATTGTGATAGGTCTTTTCTGTACTTATTTGATTCCAATCCAAGCAGTCATAGCAGTCAAGGGGCAGACTGAAGAGTGAAGAGTGAGATGTGTCTGGCTCAGTCAGATTTGGTCTATCGGCTCGGTCAGATTTGGTCTATTGGCGGTAAAGTCAGCGTGAGTTAATTCCCAACTACTTGCATCACCATTATTTGCACTTCTCCATCTTCGGCTAGCCTATTTAACCCAGGTCTGGATGCACCTCTTGGGATTAATCCACACACTCTTGAATCCACACACTTGTGAGCCAATCATATTTCTTCATCGCCTAGAGGTGCTTTGTCTTCCTCCTTGCACCTCTCACGGCCTGGAGCCAATGAGAGGTTCAAGATGGAGATAAATTACCTCATAGGGATGCTAGTGTTTGGAGACGGCCTTCAAGATTAGGTGCTTTAGATTCCATAAGCTTGTTGCACTTGAGCATCGAGATGTAGATCTACATTCCTTGATCCTCAGAGGTAGCAAGATTATGAAATATAAAGCACCTCACTAAGATGCTGGTGCAAGTTTTGCGAGGTGCTCCTTTAGTATTTAGGGTTTAGTACCATACTGTGAATCCTGAGGTTGTCCAGCCAGCTTAAATACCAAGGCCAAGGACGCATAGTAACCTTCGGTTAACTGTTTTGAGCGAAGCGAGGACGAAAGGTCAAGCGGGTTGCTACGCAGGTGGGACCACTCCTCGGCACAGTGGGCCTGGGCCATGTATGCCGGGACTGGATGTTATATGCTCCACGTTCAGCTTCGCTAAGATGCCATTGGCAGCTGATTAGAGGCTCCCAATGAGATCGTCATCCTATCCCGACGGAAAACCTTGCTCTACCACCCGGATGTTCACCGCCTCACCAATCCAAAGCTAGGTAGCGGCCAATGTCGTGGCAGCCACTCGATGAATGGCTTCAGACACCACGGCCGCCTTGTCTTCTCGCGCCTGGCTGGCTTCCTACTGGGCCATGACAAGTGCGGTGCGTGCGACCACCAAGTCACTGCATAGCCTATCGACTTGCAGCCTGGACGCACACAACAACGCTCGGGCCTCGTGGTAATGCTTGAATAACTTACGGTATTTTTCATCGCCGCCCACTTCAGAACTAGAGGGTTGTGTGGGGACAGATCTCGGTGGTAGCGAATGGTGATGGGATGACTCTCTGGCACCACCGGCGGGAAGCCCCACAATAGGGGGAGGTGCCGCCATGGAGGAATCGCTGCACAATGCAAGACAAGTTCAAGCCCAAATGATAAGGGGGGCAGCGAAAAGCCAAGCTCAAAACTAGAACAAGGGTTTAACCCTGCATGGCGGACAAACAGCCCATCACACCTCAGCAGACTATTGGCTGACACTCGAAGGCACATGCACCCAAGGAAGTGGGCTCCCTAAGCACACCGCGTGCTGCACCGAACGAACCAAACAACGTGGCACTCAGATCTCACTTCCGCAGTGACAGGTCGCACTAGGTCCTCGTTGAGAGTGGCAATCACACTCACACGCAGGGACGCAACGACCACGACGTATTCGCACCGTGAAGGCTCAAGCATGAGAACACAAGCGCCTCCCTAGTTAGAAGCTATAGCAAGCCGAACTCAAAGAGGTCACCCTCCGGGGCTCACGAGCCTACCGAGGATATCAGGCCGGCAGTGATCGACTCAAAGCCATTCGAGAGGCCGATCCACGTCGGCTGGCACCATTCCAAGCACTGAAGAAACATCCTCATCAGCTCACAGCCCAAAGATCACAATGACTTCATCATGAGTAGATGCTCTGGGGGCTCACCACACCCCGAGCAATGGCGACCAGATCTGCAACAGCTTCTGACACATCGGTTAGTTACGTCAGCTTTGACTCTAGCCGCTCTACCCACACTACAACAAATCTTTGAATCCGTGACGGATTATCCATGACGGATTTACATAACATCACTGATGATACTCCATCTCTCACGACACACAAGCTACAGTGCTAGATATCCAGCCCAAAGCCCAATATCCGTTCGCGTATATAAACGAGCCGCAAAAACCTAACCCACCAGCCGCTCTGCATTAGCCGTCGCCGTACCCCAGATCTGGCCCTCGGCACCGAGGAGGCCGAGGACGGCGCACGGCGCCCGGAGGAGGCTAGTGAGCAACGCCTCCATCATAGATGCGCCCTAACCCCAGCCCTCGATGGGTCTGGCCCTCGGCGCAGGGGACGGCATGCTGCTCGTGGTGGTGCACGGAGAAGGCCGATGGGTGGCGCCCGACCTCAGCACGGCGGATCTGGACCTCGATGCGGAGGATGCCGGCACGCAGGGTGCGGAGGAGGCGAAGGACAGCAGGTGGCGCACTGAGGAGGCCGGCTGGAGGAGGACCAACGAGACAAGGATGGCATGCGGCGGGCAGGGGAGGAGATTGGCACAGAGGTGAACGAGCACTACCTGCAGGTGGATATGCAATAGCTACTGTGATGCGGAACTAAGTGATTTAATTTGTGTTTCATATATGTCTCAAATTCATGATGCAGAAAATTTCATTGTTGAAAACAGGGCTTGGTATAGCTTAACCCTCTCGTTATAGTCATCTGCTACACTATTTGGATTTACCTTCACCCTTTAGTCACACGCTGTTGATGCAAACTTGCAGAGGAACTGCAGTGATAAAATAGCTAAAGTGCTAAAGCAAGGGAGCTATGAAAACAAATTAGTAATCATGTTATTCAGTAACTGATAAGGACAAATTAGTAATTTGTTCGTGGAGCCGTATTCTTATATGGAGAACTATGTGATTGCCTGTGTGTTAGTTCAAATGCCTGTGTGTATTGTCGTGGTCTAATTTAAAGTACAAGTGATTGCAAGAAATATGTTATAATGAAATACTCCTAACACTCAGTTGTGTCCAGAGATGCAACTTTCTCTCACCACAGCTCATTTCTTCTGTCATGTTAAATGACTGTTCTTGCCTGCTGTTATTATTTACAAAATTCTTTTAGTACTAATTAATCATTACATGTTAAGTGAAGCAGAGATGACATTCTGTTCTAGTGTCCTTGCGAATGTTTTTTTTCTGAATGCAGGACATTTGACAATTTTACTGCAATTTTTTCTGATTGCTGATTGACAGTTTGTAGCACAGCAGCAGTTCTGTGGAACCTGTGGCTGCATGTCGGCATCACCAACAGCAGGTAGGCACGCAAGCAGGTCGACATCAACATTCAGTAAAGGTGCAGTTCTCATCCAGTCCTTGTATTTGTGAAATGTCCCTTTTGCTGGTTCAATGTATTAGCTACCATGGCTGGTTATAGAGGCAACAATGTCAGAAATGAAATAGAAAGCAGAGTAAGGTTATATTACAGAGAAAATGAGCCCATCGTTATTTGTGTTGTCCAGGAACTGCAGTTTACAGAAAGAAGGAAGAGACATTGCATAGGAAGGTCCAAGATGCAGCCTAAACAGAATCGAAAGGTATGTACTGCCTCCAGGAACTGCGGGTTATTTTGTGTTGTCCAGGAACTGCAGTTTTCTATTTTCAGTAAATATTCATCAATCGAAAGGTATGTACTTCCTCATGCAGCACCTGTTGCAAGCTATCTGAATTAAGCTCAACTCTATTAAGCGCCATAAACATGCTTCTAAATCTTGTGTTTGGGTTTTTGATTTTTCAGGGCTACCAAACTTAGAGAGCACACGAAACTGGAAGCAGAACTACAAGTCGGGAAGAGGACAAATGCATTTATTATTTGTTGGAACCTATCTTTTGTTGTTTTTGATACTCAAGGAAACTTTATATAATGCTGGATGAAAACTTGTATGTGATGCTAGACGAAAACTTGTATGTAACTTGAGACTTAGTATCTGATTTGATGCTAGACAAAAACATGAGATATTGTATGTAACAATGTGCTTGATTAATTAAGTTTTGTCTCATTTGTGTTTACAAAATTACATCTTTGATTTTGGCCCACTAATTAATAAATGGGCTGGTATGGTGATGTGCAATGTGACAATTCATCCGTGACGGTTATTTTTCGTCACGAAAAATGGGCTTGGGTTGGGCTAACTAGGCCTTGGGCTTAACTGTGACGGTCTAAGATCGTCACAGATTCTGTTAATCTGTGATGGATTTTGGAAAACCGTCATGGAAGTTAATCCATGACGCTCAATCCATGACGATATCTAAAACCATTACAGATGCTCCATTGTGACGGTTTTTTGTGATCTATGACAGAAAATTTTCGTCACAGATTAACAAAATTCTTGTAGTGCCAAGCACATCCACATACACATGTAGGCTCACCCATAAGTACCAGAGTACTAGAACTAGAACCAACACATAGAGCGAACCAAAGACCACAGCGTCCATACATCAAATCCTAGTATTGCATGGATCCCTGAGTAGACCAATCTGACTTGTGCAGGCAGCCGGACACGACTCACTCGCTGAGGTTGCACACATAGGCACATGCATGTGATCCATGGCGTAGCACTGCTTGTCATCATTGCTGACCGCTCCCTACATCACGATGAGCCGGTGACCCACGCCCTGATCTCTCGCTCGTGGCAAGGTCGCCCTGGCCAAACCTCACGGACCAACTCCTAAGCAAGGCCAAGCACCTACGCACGAGATTGAAAGAAAATGGGGAACTCATACACTCAAGATGAAGGGAACGAAGGAAAAGAAGAGCATTCGTCGTCCTCTCGCTTTCTTTCCGCATCATGTCGGGTCTACGACCTACCCTTGAAGTCCTATCGCTCCAACGGATTACGCACATTTTAGCCCAGCAGGCCAGCCCCCAGGCTAAAACATGCTTTCATGAGCACAGGACTAAGGGGACGAAGAACATTCCAATTCAGATGAAAAGTAAGCAAAAGAACAGCAGAATGACAAGCGAATACGCCAAACACACATATATGTGGAGCCCAAACACCGTCTATCATCGGACAAAGGATTTATTTTGAGCCTCTCCATCCATACTCATGGCAGGACAGGTCGATGAACTGATTCCCGGTCTCTCAACAGTGCCAAGGCACCACTCAGACCAAGCTTCACGGACCAGCTCTAGGGCAAAGTCGGGCACTCGCACGTGGGAGTGAAAGAAATAGAACATCACAATGCCCAAACAGGCAGAACGGAGAAAGGCAAAGCCTATACCCCCTGCTTGTTTACCTCTTGCATCAAAACAGATCTGCAACCTGTTCCCAATGCTTTGACCGCGCCGCTAGGCCATGCGATGTTCAGCCTTGCGAGCTCGCGCCGAAGCTAGAACGCGCACCCACACGCACAAAGCCTAAGGAGATAGAGCACATTCCAGCCCGGACAAGAGGAATATAGGCGGCGACATGACAGATGAGCTCACACACCGAGCACTTTGGCGTGCATCCGGATGACAACACTAGCAAGGTGATGAGGTTGCTTCATCCGGGTTATCGGCAACTACCTGTAACACCCTAAAATTTTGAAAAGAAGAAAAATAGAAAAAATATGATTTTTGTATATTTTTGTGAGCATGCAAATTTAGGATGATAATAATTTTTATAAATTTAAAATCAAATATAAGGGTAGAAACATGATTGAGCATTCATGCTGCTGCATTTAGAATTTTGTAATGAGTGGTTTAAATCAAATTCAAATTGGATTTGAAAATCTTTTGAAAAATGGTTTTGAAAAATTAGAAAAAGAAAAAGGAAAGGAAATTCTTTTCTTCTCGGGCCGTTTTCTCTCCCGCAGCCCAACCCTCCGGCCTGCTGCGGCGGCCCGTTTCTTCTTTCCCTTTCCCCGCGCCCGCCTCCGGTCTCTCTGGGCCGAGCCCAAGCCGCGGCCATCGGCCCGCTTCGCGCGCGCGCGGCCTTCATCCGCACCGAGCCGCTGATGAGCCGGTCCCACCGGTCAGCGACACCTTCTCCTTTCCTTCTCCTTCCTCCGGCGTTTTCCAAAAACGAACACCGCCGCCTTCCTCTCTCCACCGGATACGGAGATCCGAATCCCTCTCGAATCCCTCCCCCTTCCTTACTTAGCGATGCCTGCGGGCTATAAAACGGAGCCCCCACACCCTTCCGCCCTCATTCCACCTCTTTTGGGCTGTCGTAGCCCTCAAATACCGCCACCGCAAGCTCCTTCACCACCACCGTCCGCCCTCCCGAGCTCGCCGTCGTCTTCGTCCATCCCGCGCCCTAATTCTTGTCTTTGGTGAGTTCGCCGTGAGCTGCTCGTTCTCCCGGTGTTTCCCCTTCGTCGATTGGTGCCCGGAGCTGAGTTTTGGCATATCCCGGCCGTGGCGCCGCCGCGGGAGCTCACCGATGGGCCGGAAATCGGCCGGAGCGCCGCCAGCGTCTTCTTTCTCCCTCCCCGATCCAATCTGGATCGTTCGTTTCGAATCGGACGGACGAAATTTGTAGATACCGGTTCGTTTGAACTTTTTGTTAAAGAGACCCTGAACTTTTATTATATCGAATCCGTGGTCCAAAATGTAAAGTCCCAAATCCGCTTTGATCTGTTGAAAGCGTATTTCGTCTCGGTAAATAAAAAAATACATTTTCTGATATTTACAGTTTTGCCACTCAACTTGTTTTAGTCGTAGAATCTCCGTTTTAACTCCGATTTGATCCATTCAAATTGCGTTAGATTCATATTTGCGAGCTCTACATGATGATAGAACTGTACAGTAGGTTTGGGTTAATTTATTTTCGAGTTTTTATTAAAGTATTTATTTTTCTATAGGAAATCTTCGTAAATTCATAACTTCGTCGTTTTAGCTCCGTTTTTCATGATCTTCGCGTCTGTGTGATCCTAGCGAGTTGTAGATTCGTTTTAAAGACTTTTTATTTTATTTTCTTACTGATGGTGTACTGTTCTAATTATAGTCTTGTTTGTTTATGCATGATTGCCTCTGGATGTGTGTTATTGCTGTTGTTGATCGAGTATAGACGGTGAGCAATTCGTTGGGGATCAAGAGCCTTTCTACGAGCAAGATCTTCAGGACTAGTTTGAGCAAGGTAAGTATAGCATGGGATTATCCTTGTTGTCCTACTCACATTATGCAAATAATATCATTATGCATCTATTCCTTGTTAAGGATGACTTAGTGATTGATCCTACACCTTGATACCTATTATATTGCATTGAGTAGTATGGCTAGTGCTTAAACATGGACTATGATCATGTAAATTGATTAGAGGAATATGCAACAAACATTAAAAGATGATTTTGATTAATGTTTAAAGGGGATTAGAGCATGGGGGTTACTTTTGATGCTCTAATTACTCTCCATAAGGACTCATCTATAAGCGAACATCCGGGATTTACAGTACAACGGTGGGGGCTATATGGCTCTGGCTTTAGTCATATAGAAGGACCTTTTCTAGCTTGTTAGAGGTAACCTTTTTGGCGTAAGAATGGCTTGACGAATCAGGTATAGTGCGGCCTCTGTCCTTATGTGTATAGGCTGCAGGTTATTGTGCCATTTGGAAGGGGGGCTCTACATCTGTTTGCCGAGTGAATCTAATGGCCCTAACTTGTTAGACGAACCTTCGAAAGACTTCATAGTGTTTACCCTACCTGCTCACCATGGTAGTGTTTTGGGAGTAATTAACCCAGGCATATGGGTAACACGACTCACAGTGAAAGTGTACAACCTCTACAGAGTGTAAAACTGTTATAACAGCCGTGCTCACGGTCACGAGTGGCCTTGGACCCTTATGGAATAGTTGATAATTATTAATGGTTATGTTTTTGCTATTCATCAATCATTTCACATGGATCATATGTTTATTGTTTACATTGAGATATTTTGATGCTATAGATATGCTAAAATTATGCTAATTAAAAGCTACATGCTGATAAACCCATGATATGCCTTCGAGCCTCATGAACCCCATGTTACACTTGTTGAGTACGAGATGTACTTACGCTTGTTTATTTTTCTTACTTGATAAAAATCCCGGATGGGTAACAGATGGTGGTAATAGTGACTACTACGCCTACTTCCCTGAAGATTACTAGACTTGCAGTCAACCAGTCAATGTACCTGTGATTGGAGCTACCACGAGAGTTTATTATTTTTACTTCCGCTATATTTGTGTTAAGACTATGTGTTAAATATCATGATGTAATAACATTTGTGATGATACTTCCGTTATAATTTGTTAACTTATGTGTGATTGATCTCTGGGCACACATAAGAGTATGCATTCCATTTGGTCATTAAATGGGTGTGACACTACCCCTTTGAAGGTAGGACCAATGGCAAAATGACTAGTGTGCAGCCTCCCCTAGGGCAAGAGCCATGCCAAACCAGTCCACGACCGAAGTACCCTCGACTACGGTAGAGCACGCCGCAGCACATGAACGCAAACTCACGCCCTAGCCCGGCAACAGTTCGATGATGGGCCCAACCGGGTAGGGTGATTCGCGATAACCATCAATAACCCGGAAGCCACAAAACTCGGGGGAAGTTCCTCATGCTAAGATTCACCAAGGCACATTGGTCAAACAGCCAATGGTGGCAACGACAAAGAAAAAATCGAAAGAACAATACACATATCGAAGTCTCGAAGGCTTACACGTTTGCTAAATGTTACAATCATAAACATTTAGAACTATCAGCTTCTAAGGGGCAAATACATCTGGTCGAACACACTACAAGACCAGATGTTAATGCAACCTGAGGTTACGCTGATCATTGGATCCCTTCCCGCTCGCGATGGACATCTCATGAACACAAGGTGTCTCTAGCCTTTAGATCTGCACCACAAGCAGGAGAGGACTATCGAAAGCAGCCTCGAGGAGACCCGCCTCGCGGAACTTCCTCTAACATCTGAGGAAGAGGAGCCCAGAGAGGAACCACCTTGACGTGCTTCTGTTGGAGCCAAAGAGGAATGTTCGGTGATGAGCCAATGATCGTGAGCCACTGAGTCGATGCTTGAGTGCTCCTAGGTCAAGATCTATGGGGCAAAAGGTCTCCTTGCAATAGCAAGTTGTGGGACACATTTCCATCCTTTAAGGTCGTCAACAGATGCCCAGACCAAGGAGCCGCATGTGTGCCAACCATGGGGAGGCGAGCGACCCCGGCCACCCATGATATTGTTCCTCCCATCTTCATAGAACTTCCTCTAACACCCAAAGAGGACGGACACAGGTAGGATGCAGCAAAACCCAATCTTGAAAGACCCTTCCTAGCGATGGCAAAGTCGTTGAGACAAGCCATGAGCCATGGGACTCAGAGAAAGCAGCCACTCTCTCAGATTGGATGCCTCAGAAACTCAAAAGCTAGGAAGAAGGAGGGGGTGAGGCTCACTACCCATCTCCCCCTCAACACAAATAGATGGTGTGAAGATGAAGGCGGACAAGATGGTGCTTGGCATTCAGGACAGGTGCAGACACCAAGATGCACTTGCAACCCGAGGGACGAAAGATGTAACGGTCCAATCTCCCAAGCATCACGAGGTTCGAGAATAGTCATGGCAGGTATATCAGATGCCTACATTCTCCTCAACATTTACTAACTATTCCTATGACCCCATGGTGCAAGGGAGGTAGCCGGATGAAAGGCTGAGCAACAGATGCCAGCGCGGAAACAAATCCCAAGTAAGCATTGTATTTTTTTCATCCCCCGTACTTTTTGATTCACGCACTCGCATTTTATGGCACACAACTACTCATGAGTGGGCTTTACTAGGACACAACATGGCTAGGGAGGCCAATAGCCCCCTAGATTCATGCACCGAGTGACCAGCCGCATCCACGACCCCGGGTCGTGTTTAGGAAACCTTCTCTTAGGCCAGTCCTTAGAAGGACTCGAGGCCACAAAAGGGATAGGGACAGGCAGGAGATGGGCCCCTGTGTCTCTAATCGGTGGTGTGGAGCCACACGACCATCTCTCTCTATGTTTGAGTCATCTACTTCGAAGTCGCCCAGGTTGACCCCCTCTAGGGGAGGCATCTTGCCCTCTGGCGGCTGTAGAGGTGGTTGGGGACCGATGAGATTGACGGCCTACAATTTATGGGATGTCTCTCAATGAGGCACAGCTGAACTCCACATCAATTGGGGAGGATATCCGGTCCCTCTCAAATTACCTATCGACTCCGATGAGGCGCACCACTCCGACCATGTGGTTATGGTGGACATGCCTCTTCCAGCATGGGGTGAAATCAAACTTGCCTATAACAAGGCAGCATGACCTCTCAAGGACAGCAAGGACATCAAGAAAAAGTGGAGTCAGGTTCCTATGACCCCGTAAGAAGTTAGGGCCAAGCCTCAACCGACTCCTCCTTGTGTCCTAGGTCTCAGACCTAAGGCTGGCTCCGGAGACTCACAAACCATCAAAGATCTGCGACCTCTTCAGGAGAGATCAACGAAGTAGATGGCTGGGGTAACATAGCAGAGTCTTCCTCATGAAGCGATGTGGGGCCCAAAGCGTGATCATGACTTGGTCATGTGGAAAAAGCACGCAGATGTGGGGCCCAAAGCGTGATCATGACTTCGAATACAGGAGCAGGTGCACCGACCGCAAGTTGTCAAGAGCAGGTATCACCTCAAAGGTGTTACCACAAAAATGCCCAGAGGTGAGCACCACAAATGAAAAGGGCAACAAGAGGCCCCCTCACTGCACCTCCAGTCCAAAGCACGTAGAAGAGGGTAGGGTCAGAAGTCTCAGAGACCACCACCATAGCTCCCTGGAAAACATGAGGGAAATGGCGAGGCACCCACAGTTTTCGGAGAAGCTGATCATGGCCACTGGAACTAGTGTTTCAGCGACCCAAAGCCTAATGGGTCTAGGAGCTGCTGAAACCACTAAGCCTAGGAAACGGTCCAAGCACTTCTCTAGCCCTCTACTGCTCGCAAATCTCCTTCCAGCACCAGTTGTTGGAAGGAGCGACACAGGTTTCGGCCACCACAAACAACCCCTAGAGGGACGTATGACAGGAGCCACGTGGCTCTCCCAAACTTCTCTCTCTCCTTCCTTCACTCTCTTAAATATCTAAACTGCTCTAAAATAGCTCTGGGCCACAACCATGAGTGCCTCAAATGGTAGAAGGGTCTCTATTTATAGGCCAGGGATGGACCAAACAGCCAGGGACCCC
Organism: Saccharum spontaneum; assembly: GCA_022457205.1. Lineage (NCBI taxonomy): Eukaryota > Viridiplantae > Streptophyta > Magnoliopsida > Poales > Poaceae > Saccharum > Saccharum spontaneum. Next base: position 39,774,116 of record CM039598.1, on the reverse strand, counting down.
CCGCACCATGTGGCAAACCACAGGAGGTCATAGCCCAAGTCAGATGCCCACATGAGGTCAGGGAAATCGAGACCCTCTCAAAGGTAGGGCTGATACAATGTCGACGAGACCGCACAGTCTCGCCTAGGTCATGAACCTCGAAACATAGCACACTAACATGGAAAGGCTCAGCAGTCGTGTGCCACATCATCAAGGCATCCTAGCAAGGCTAAATGCAATGGCCGCCTACCACATTGAACGCACCAGCTTGTAAGGGGTTGAGCGACGAAGTTCGAACGAGCCACGACTACGAACCTGCGTACGAACGCACACGCATCTCAGTGCTTTCACGATCACTTTGTGATTGCAAAAATGCTTAGGGGGTACTATCGGGGATATAACCCCGGGGTGTCTCAGGGCATCGATTAGTTAGCAGGCCGAGCGGCCCATGATACATCAGCCAGCAAGAGCCCGAACAACCGAGGCCTAGCTGATCCAAGAAAACTAGGCTGAGCACTAAGGTGGGGGCTGGCCATGACCCCTTCATCAGACTTAACCATGCAACACATGAGAGACGCATGACCTTACCACCATCCCAACACTTGGGAGGAACAAAAAGAGGTCAAGCACAGCTAGGCACTCCTATTCTAACAAAGGAGGATAGAGGGGACAACGGTCACCTCGGTCTGATCAGATGCCATCCCTACGCCACACAGCTCAGACAAAACAACACCACCCAAGGCGATGACAACCGGTACAATAACCACCGGCCAAATACGGCCCGACAAGATGCATGTACCACTCCACCCACTACGGGATGGGATCCATGATGAAGGCCTTGACTTAGAAGCCATCTAGATCGGCGAGAGCCACGATCCCAACGATCAGGATCGTGGCCCTTGGCTCCTCAAGACAACAAGTGAATCGATGACCCGAGCGTAGCTACCAACTCTTGTACGATGCCCCAAGAAACTAGGAGGCGATGACGAAGACCACGATGAGGACCACATCACACAGGATGGTTGACGAACCACCACCGTGTCTACAGTGCCTCCATGACCGGCATAGAAGCACCACATCACACCATGCCATGACGTGGCCACAAGACCATGATGACAACCACACCTAGATGTACTCCACAAGATGGCGTAACTTGCAAGCCAAGTTAGCGTGGACCTCCCTCAGGCTCACAACCCTTCGGTCGGGAGAACCTTCTTCTTTGTGTACGCCTTAGCCCTAAACTCTATATAAGGGCAGCCAGGGCACCCATCTGGGGATCCAACTCTCATTCACTCATTCTCCATCATAGTAGGGCTCCTGAAGCTTCCCTTTGGGCAGCCCGTCTCCTAGCTTTAGGTCTCCTACCTCTTCCACCATTCTTGCACCCCTATTGTAAGAACTTCAGAGCATTCAAGTGAGGAACACGTACTCGATCATCTCTGAGACTGGATGTAGGGCTCCGGCTAGAACCAATATAAATTCTCATGTCTTTTGGATGCTACCATCGTCTTCCTAGAGCAGCACGGTAATCATATAAGTTTACTAGTTCGGTTTACAAAACACTAACACATGGCCTACCTCTCCACTCTCTAGCCGCCCCCTCTGCCACCCCTGTCACACTCCAATTAAAGGACAATATAGAGTGCATACATCTTATGTGCGCCCCAGGAGTAGTCGCACACATAAGCCGACAAATTAACAAGAGTATCATCACTGAGTACATACATAATGTTATTACATCGCGTAGTTCTTACATAACAAGCGGAAAAGTAAATAGCAACTCTCAGGCGTAGTGTCTGATCCACAAGGAAGGACGACTGGTTGACCCAAACCTAGAAATCTTTCGGGAAGTCCTCGTAGAAACTGTCATCTGTTACCCATCCGGGATTTTTATCCAAAAACAATATGGCAACAAGTGTGAGTACATTTGTACTCCGCAAGTATAGTATGAGGATTCATGAGGCTCAAAAAGGTTAGACACGGTTGACTGCAGTTAGCACTTTTAGTAGTTCAACAATTCATTATTAATCATTATTAAGTGATGCGCAAGCTCCCATTTATCCCACATGATCCACTACTAGAATTAAGAAGAGAAATCATCAGTGACCTCATTTTCATCATCATAGTTCATCCACATATCAAGTAACCATTTATTCTGTGAGTTTTCCGGGCCACTCATGTCCGTGAGCACGGCTATTATAACAGTTTTAACACTCTGCAGAGGTTGTGCATCTTTACCCGTGAGTCGTGTTACCCATATGCCCGAGGCCCGTCGACCCCCTAACACTTCCAAGGTGAGCAGGCAGGGTACACTATGAAGCCTTCCATAGGCCTCTTCTAACCAGTTAGGGCCGCTAGGTTTCCTCGGCAGGCAGATATAGAGAACCCCCCTTTCGATGGCACAATTCCCGCAGGCTATACACATCTGAACAGAGGCAGTTCTATACCCAACGTGGCAAGCCCCTCTTGCGCCCTTTCGGGTAACCTCTAACAAGTTAGAAAAGATCCTACTACTGAGCTAAAGTCAGAGCCATTTAACTCCCACGGTTGCACTGTAAGTCCCAGCTTTTGCCCTACAGATAAGTCCTTACGGAGGGTTTAGGGCAACATGATCAACATCATTTGCTCCATCACCCTATAGTTCCACCATTATCATCATGTTTATCCATTGGTGCCATTAGTCATAGTGTAGATCATATTTAATTAAAGCACTAGCATTCTACCCATATGCAAATAATCCCCATAGGAAATCAAGGTACAGGTCATCAATTTGCTAGGAAGTCCTTATAGTTGAGCAATATTAGACACATGCATAATGAGTATGTTATATAATGAATAGGACAACAAGGTAGGCCCATGCTATACTTGCCTTGGTTCACGAACTGCTGCAGGTCCTGCTGCTCCTCGTACGCGTCCGGATTTCCGACGTACTCCTCACCGTCTGAACTCGAACGACACAAAGTACAACACGCAATTCGGAGCAGACATACAAGCAAAACATAGCTACTATTAGAACAGTACACCAACAATAAATAAATATGAATAAAATGTTTACCAAAATCATCTACGTCTCGCTACGATCACATTGACGCAAATTGCACGAAAAACGGAGCTACAACGCAAAAGTTACGCGCTAAACAAGGTTCCAAAACTAGCTACTAAACTAGACTTAATCGAGAAACTTAAAAGCTTCTAACAGGTCTATCAGTAGCACTAATGCGTAGATTACAAAATTACAAAACTAACGCAAGTTGAACAGGTTGAATCGGAGCTAAAACGACGATTTTATACACGTTTTACTGCAGTGGCAATTCTGTAAATAGATCAAACTATTTTCGGATTTAAAATAAATCAAAATTCGGATTTATTCAAATGGCTGAGGACTGCGGGTTCAAATTCACGAAAGTGGGGGGTCTCTTTAGCAAAAAGACCCGCGAAGGGGTATCAGCTGATTTCGGCCGTTGATCTCGAGATGCACGGTCAAGAAAGAAAGGGGGGAAGAGGAGAGAGGGCCGGCCGCCGGAGCTGAGGGAGAACGCGGCGGCGCCGCCATGGCCGCGGCGCGGAGCTCGCCGGCGTTGCTCGCCCGAGCGCTACAGGGCATCATTTTCAAAAGTAAAAGGTCCAGAGCAAAGAGGGGGAGGACGGCGAACGCATCTCGGGGCAAAACGCGGGCGGTGGTAGGCCCGAGGGGCACCCGCCATGGCCGGGCATAGCAAGGCTCGTCGGAGCTCACGTAAACCGGCCCTAGAGGCCACAAATCAATGAATTGGAGGTGTAGGGAGAGGGAGGGGAGCACGGGGAATCTCACCACGGCTTCAAACGGGACGGGGACGGCTCGGGGCGAAGACCGACGAGGTGGCCGAGCGTGCTCCGGTGGCGCGCCGCTGCGGGACTTTGCGAGCTCAAAAGAATGGGGGATTGGAGTGGGAATGCAGCAAGGGGAGGGGCGAAGGGGTTGCGGCTCCCTTTTAAGGCCGGGCGCACGGGGGAGAAGGGCGCTCCCACATCCAGTGGTCGTGGGCGCGGGGGCGGGTCATGGCGGTTGCCTTGACCGAGAGAAGCGGGGAAGACGGTTGGGAAGGGGAAGCATCTGACGAGCGGGCCCCGACTGTCAGCGACTCGGAAGAAGGGAGCGACGGTGGTTGCCTTGATGGGCTGGTTCGGGCCGGCCCAGCAAAAAGGAGGAAGGAAGGACGCGCGCGGGCCGGTTCGGCGGGAGAAAACAGCAGGCCGAACGGGCCGCTCGGGCCAGAAGGAGGGAGGGGAAAAGAAAATAGATTTTCTTTTTCTAATTTGATTTTTCAAATCAAATTTTCAAATGTTTTTGAATGTCTTTTAAACTTTGACCCAAACCAATCATCACAAAAATATTTGTGCAACAGCATGCATGCATGGGCATTTTCTAACCTTATGATTGATTTTAATTTCCCAAAATTTATTATTTCCTAAATTTGAATGCACAACAAATTCATAATTAAATCAAATTTATCTATTTTTAAATAATACAAAAATTTAAGGTGTCACAACCCCGCTCCGAACCCTAGGCACCATCGAAATAGCAGCTTGACTCCCTCTCCACTCTCTAGCCGCACCCTCTCTCATACATTTCTGAACCCTAGCTGGAGATGGATCCCCTTCGATTCGTCAACAACATGTCGATCAGCTGACGGCGGAAGGACCGTCTCGATGATGGTACAAGCTAGATCCGGATCCCTTACCTAGCTCAGCAACTGTCACAACCGACTGAATCTGATCCCTAGCTAAAGCCAGATCTGATACCCCTTCGTCAACGCTGGCCACACCAGCTCCATGACCACGATGATAGGATGGCAGTGCCAACGACAAAGCAAAGCCAAGGGACATGGAGGAAGTGGTACCCAAATTCTTTTTATGATGTGTGCTCTACTGTAGTGGCTGATCCAAGGATATGCAAATAGCGATGGGATTACATATTTCCTATAGTTGAGTGTAGCTGACATGTGCTTTATTGGATTAATGACTTCCATATAAGCTGTAGTTACTAGTTAGGCACTTATTTGCATACTCTTGCTCTGTTGTGTTGACATTACATAGAAGTTTTAGTTAATAAATGCCTTTGTAATCTAGATGAACAGCCACTAACTGCTTATGAATGAGACCGGATGCAAAAATCACAAGGAATCATAGAAAGATGGAAGAACTTGGAATACGTGTGGGCCCAAAACCTGTGTCTCCAAAGGCAAAAAAGTCAAGCACAAAGGGTAGACATGGTGAAGATTTAGAATATATCCCCGAACCAGGGGAGGGAGTTGAGGGATTTGATGATATAGATGAAACAAATTCAGATTTAGAAGATGAGCCAGTGCCCCTATCAATTGAGATGCTTGTTCTATCTTGCAATGCTTTACTATTTGGATAGCAATGGAATTTGTACATGCTTGCTACTTAAGTTTGTATTTCCAATTTCAGTGTCCGGGTCGAAGAAGCCATAGAGGAGGCTCTACTAGTAGGACAAAAGGTAGCACTACCATGAGTCCTGGGCGAACGCCCTCCAAGCAAGTGAGGTCAACACCACTAGAATAGGCTGCTCATGGAGTTTGTACTCGGAGGTCTGCCATTGGCAAAAGGGTGGAGATAGCAGCAGTAGGTGAACATAATTCTCCATCGCGACTGACACCCATACCTAGGGATCAATTCTAAGTTCATGAATTGACTGAAGACATTTGTTGGGATGGCACCCTACCTAGCCCTATGAGAGACTCCTCACAGCCAGATGATGATAGCCATGCCGAAGAGGAGCCCTCTCAGCAAACTCCCGTTTCCCCTACCCGCAGAACGACGAAAGTTGTCAAGGTTGGTATTACCTTAAAGATGTCTATCAATCAATTCGCACTAGCTATTTGATATCCATGTAACTTTTCTAACAATCTGAATGCATGAAAATTGTGTAGTACCATTGTTGAGAAGAGCAAGGAAGCCGAGGCCTCGAACTCGTGGAATTATGCTTGACAAAATGAGCAAATCACTAGGAGGATTAAGGATGCCCATCTCTGTTGTCGAGAGGAACAGAAGGCCATATGATCTGATGCAAGCTATCAAGTTTGCCTCAGAGGCAGGTGTAGTAGTCAGGCATGAAGTACCAATTTTGATGCATTAGAAACAATACAAGGGGCAAAGGCCCGGCGCCATCTATTGAACAAGATTTGTGGATAGGCTAAATGTATGAATGAGTATCTCCTCTTGACATTCAACTCTGCTTTGAGCAACTTTAATGGATTTTACTTTTCATTCACACTACTGTGTGCAGTGAAGGCTACGCATTAATGGTGCTCACTCACCAACAAAAGAAGCTTGTTAGAATGTAATGTAGTCTACAGTATGGTAGGCACGCTACAGGTTGAAGCAAAATACTTCATTGGCGTCCATGCTAATCAGATCCATATGACCTCTCCTGTCTCATCCATGAACGATGCATAGTGGTGTGAACTTATCAACATTTGGTCTAGTGCTAAGGGCCTGTTTAGTTCCTAAAACTTTTTGGGAAATGCTACTGTAGCAATTTCGTTGTTATTTGACAAATATTATCCAATCATGGACTAACTAGGCTTAAAAGATTTGTCTTGTGAATTTCATCTAAACTGTGTAATTAGTTTTATTTTTTATCTATATTTAATGCCTCATGCATGTGTCCAAAGATTTGATGTGACGGGGAATCTGAAAAATTTTGCAAAATTTTTTGCAAACTAAACAAGGCCTAAGAACAAGGTGTGTGAACCCATCGATTTCTTGTCTAGTCTTACTATAGTCTACTTGTGCTACAATCTAACACAAATGAAGCTATAGGAAACATCTAAGAAGAACAAGCGAAACCGTACAAAAGTGAAGTACCACCAGGCTATAGGATCTCGCTCCTATGTTGTACAGATGCAAAAATTTGTAAGTGATGGTTGTGTTTTATTGTTACTCTTGCCATTGTATAAATATAAACTAAAACTCATGTGCAATGTGAATAGAAGGAGAACAAGAGGAAGGCAACAGAACACGATCAAGGACTTGAAGAAAAATGGTCCACCTGATGAAGATGTTAATGCTGTCAAAGTCTTCAAGGACTTTTATACCAGTAGCAAAAAGGGCCTAAGCGATGCTGCAAGAGCAGCAGTCGTTGTAATTACCTTCTTTTGCTTCCCTTGAAATCTACTGAAGCCATTGCCATAAAAGAAGGAAACATAGCAGGAGCCTAGCATTATGGAAATCTACTAAACTCTATTAAAGCTTATGTAATCTCTATCAGCAGTAGGCTGAGGAAGACCTATGCATTACTTGTTATGAATCAATCTCTTGGGTTTTCAATTGAAGTCCTCTTACACTATCTGTAATCTAGTGTTTTACTGATTGAATTTCATAGGAAGCAAAGGAAACTATGCAAGCAGAACCTGTTGCTGATGGGCAGCAATCAATGACTAGTGCTGATGTTGTTTGCAAGGTCCTCTATGTCTACCAAGATAAGGCAAGTTCCACCAGAACAGAGACATCAGCGGAGAGAATGCTTTGGGAATAGGTTGCTGCTGAACAGAAAAGTTCCACTGCCCTCGTCGATCAAGTGGATGAACTGAAGAGGAAGACAGGAAAGACTGAAAGGGAGTTGGAGGAATACAAGAAATGGCAACAGGAGTACAATAATCTCTGTGAGCTATGCACGCGCTTTAGCTCTTCTAGTAACTCTCAGTCTTCAACTCCTGTAGCTTGATGTAGTGAACATTTGTGGTTTGATGTGTGGAGTCGTATGCCGGTTTGATATGATGATACTCTGTCAGTGGTTCACTGCTGACGTGTGAAATATTAATTGTTGTTATTTGATTGCCAGGCCAAATAGTTATGTAGTCAATCTATGCAGTAGTGACGATCTCGAATTACTTCTATGACGAATTGATTGTACACCACGCAGTAGAACCAGTGCAGGACATGTGATCAAATAAAAATGCGACACATGGATGAACTAGTGCATGACACTGAAATAGGCAGGACACGACACGTGCGCCATTAAAATCCAACACATGGAAGGAAGTCGTGAAGCCATGTGGCCGAATAAAAATACAAAACATGGACGGACAGCGCCGTGACTCTTGGTCGAATAAGAAACGGTCACGTGGACCAATAAAAATATGACACATGGTCCAATGAAGAAGTGACACGTGATCCAACCGCAACACGACACGTGTGCCAATAGAAAACTGACATGTGGAACAACAGGGACCCGACACGTGGTCCAGTACTAATCTGAAACGTGCAAGAATCAGAAATGGCCACGTTGTGCAATAAGAAGGTGACACGTACCCGAACCGTCTCCAATGCAACCGGCTATAGCATGTACACGTGGGCTATAGCACGTACACGCGGAAAGCATCTCTAACGGAAGCGCTGCCACGCATGCCAAAACAGTTCTATGACGGTCTGTTTTTCGTCACAGATCAAGACAATTCTATGATGATATTTTCGGATTTGTCATGGATGTTCAAGTGTGACGCAATTTCTATGATGAAGTGGTTTTCATCATAAATTCATCATAAAACTGAAATTGTGACAAATTTGGCTCCTTCAGTGACGAAAGCTATTCGTCCTATAAGTAGATATTCCTAGTAGTGATGGACTTGCCGGTGGTCGAAGAAATGATACCAGTTGTCCTTGCGAACTATGACAACCAAATAGTTGTTGTCCAGGTGAACGATGCTAAAAATAATACAAAGCCAACAACACACATTAGACACTTCAAGTCTGTCAAAAAATTGAGAAACTCTAGAGTGATAGCCATGATTTATATTAAAATAGACAAAAACCTTGCACGTCCCTTTACAAAAGGGCCATCGCGGAATACGATAGACAATGCATCGAGGGAGACCCACATGAGTTTACCATAGCAATAGCCCAACCTTTTTAGATCTAGTGACTTGGGACCTAGGAAAAAAAGATATGGCTAAATAGAAGAGAGTAACCTATAACCCTCTCTAAGTGAAGACGCAATCCTCTCAAAGCTGTAAGTCAGGTTGGCACCATGTCTTAATGTGCTTATGTTGGCTTCAACAAACGAAGATGTTGTCCTACAGAGTATTCTTCGAAGAACACGTCTATATGAGCCCAACCATTGTAGTCTACAATACACGGGTCATTCTAGTAAACCTATCAACTCTACACACACGTGCATTTGTCTGCCTGGCTTCAACTACTGCAACCATCCAGCTGGAGGATCAGGCTACGCTGGTGGGCACCTGCAGGCAACAGATGTCGTCCCAGCATGCCGGCATGGAGTTGTGGTCACCACCTCTGCGCCCCACTCACACTACAAGAGATATGACCTTCTACGATGATTTTCTCATGACGACGGCTAAATTCGTCGCTAAGTCATCTTGTCTTACAATGTTTTTTGGTGGGAGAATGACTTTATAACGAAAATTATGTGTTCGTCACTAAGATCTAGTAAAAATCATCGCAACCTAGATGACTCACATTTTACAATGAATAGTCATTCTTCCTAACATGCTAAATAATAATCATCATCAATTTATGACAATATTAATTCATCTCATATTTTAAATAGGCATTATAAACATAGATATGGTAAAAATAGTTAATATAAATATAGATATGGTAAAAATAGGCATTATATAGATATGGTAAAAGTAGGCATTATAAATATAGATATGGCATACATTTTTGTTAGGATTCCTGATTTTGTGCATTTATATTCGGAAAATTTGTCTAATAGACACTACTGAACTACTGCTTTTTGGATTCTGAATATTGTTGCAATATGGATGGCACTTCCAGCTAGCTATTCGTTAAAAAAGAATCTGAATATTATTGTAGACTGAATTTTTATGATGATAATGCAAACTTAAGCCGTGCTACTACTTAGCTACCCTTGTGCAACCCATTTTAGCTACTAATCCAAACTTTTTGTGTCCTGTTAGGCTCAAATGAAAGCTATCATGGCTCACTTTGACCAGATGGGGAACAACCAGACTCTTGGAGAAGCCGTTGCTCATGTTTTGCCATCAAATAAATTTCTTCAAAATGTTGGCCTCAAGTCAGTGGCCTTCAAGAGAACACTACTGCTGCAGCACGTGTACAAGAGTTGGTGCAGCACTTGGATAAATTTCATGGCGATTATTTTGCTACTTGTTGGACCTAGTAATGACTTGGACATGTGAGGTTCATGTATTTTTGGTTGAATTTGACATGAGAGTTATTTGGACATGGAACTATTAATGGATCTGATTTGCCAAGTGGGGTAATGAATGTGGCCATTTTCAATTTGCTTGTTGGTTATAAACTCGTTTTGTTAGCTACAATATAGAAATTGGCTACAATATATTGAATTACCATGTTATATGAATAATATTGTATGACATTTTATTATCCTATGTGGCTAGACATCCGTGGTCAATGGTTCACGACATTTTCTTTGCTTAATAACGACAATAATCAAGCGTCGTAAATCAACGACACAAGTATGAACATTGCAAAAATTACGACGATAATATCATTGTTGTCGCAGAACACCTTTAGCTACGGGGAATAGTTGACGAATGCATTTTCATCATGCGTGCATCGTAAACTATGGAACGCAACAAAACTTCCAGTTTCTACGACATTAGTGTAACGTCGTAGAAGGTCATATCTCTTGTAGTGTTAGTGGGCAGCAGAGTCAACCCCGGTGTTGCCTCAGTGGGGGCAGACACAGGTCACGCCACTGCGGTTAGTGCAGAAGGCCCCCTCGGGCGTTGATGCATCCACGGAGGATGAAGAGGACTACTCGCCAGGTTTTGGTCTGGTCGACCTCTTGACGGATGCTGGCCTTCCTAGTATGACGTCGGGGGATACCCAAACCATGGACAAGGACGACTCTGCCAAGCACTGCCTCGGGAACTTCACCAAGCCACCGGCTACAAAGGCGGTGCTGCCTCCCCACTGATTCGTGAGCCACCAAAGCCGCCGCCTACAAAGGCGGTGCTGCCGCTGCGGAGCAAGCGTCTAGCGGCTCAAAGCCTCTCTCGAGTGCCTGCTTCCAAGCGAGGTGAAATCCAAATCAAGCGATTGGGTTTGGTCATGGGTCTGTCAAATGCCAAGTACATCAGCGAAGAAGGCCTACATGGCACTCTACGACACTGAGCCTAGCGCTTCCTATGTCAAAGCGCTGGAAGCGCTCTTCCTGGACGTCGGGAAGAGTCACGTCGGCAGCAGCGGAAGCACAAGCCCTCTTTTACAGGCTGTGTTGCTGCTCTCATCCTAGTTATCTACAATTTATGTAATATCGAAAGTACTTGTCTGTATGCTAGGTTGGTACAGTCCACGGCTTTAATCCTGTAGAACTCCTAGGACGCTCGTCAGAAGCGCGTTGTTTGCATAAAACTTTTCTATCTTAATACAAAGATGCGCAAATCTTTTGTGTATTCGAGAAAAAAAAACTCTACGCATGCATGCTCGCATGTCTCGTCTTGTTGTGCCAAGTTCGAGGCCTAGGTGAAGGGCGCATGACACCTATATGAATGCCCTCCAGGGATATCAAGATGATATTGGAGTAGATCTTCAGCTGACATGTATGGATCTTGGGAACGGAATAGAGGTTGTGGAGGTCATATGTAGACGGCGAGGGGACCGTGGTGGTTGTATATAATTTTTTTTGAGAAACGGTTGTATATAATATATAGAACAGTGTAAACAAAGTTTGGACCGGGCTAAGCACCACTGCGCTCTAGCCCAAAGGAAAATGTTGTGAGGCTCCGTGGATTGGACCTCTGAAACAAGGCCTCATATTGTGTTGACTGAGGTGCAACTTCTAGTTTTTAATAGACTAGCAAATATGCACGTACGTTGCAATGGGAGTTTGTTACATGGTCACTTAGACCATATGTGGCTAGAAGATTTATTCAATGATCACGTCATGTGTTTGAATTCACTCTAGAATCAAACTTTGTACTATGTCTTGTGTGGTACATGATAGAGTGACAGACTATGAAAACACTTTGTATTGAATGGGACATTAGTTTATCAAATTGCACCAAAGTACTCTCTTCCTCCAAAAAAAGAATACACTTTTATGTGTATTTGTTGCATTGCAGCCATGTTTAGTAAAGTCTAGTTTTTGAGGTAGAAATCAAATTTATTGCTTATTTAATCCCCTAACAAATTAATTTGTAAAATGTATTGCAGATCTATTCATCTGACAAATTGATTTGTAAAATTTGCTGTAGATCTAATCACTTGGCATGGTAGTCGGTTTGTTTATATATATATTTTAAACTTTATTTGTGATGTATTGCCTGAGGGAATGTTGGTTTTTTCTATCTATAGGAGCGAAGAGAAGTTCGATTGCTATTTTGAAACATATGTTTTTGAGGACTCCTTTTTGTGTAAAAGAGCTTTGGTGCTTTAAATAATTTGGACTAAAGTATAGTCTGAAATTGAGGATACGGCAAAAAAATCTTTTTTATTTGATTTCCAACTCCTCTTCCGTTGTATTGGAGCTTAGGCCGAGTTTTTTTCTCTTCTTTTCTTTCCTTTCTTATGATGCTCGAGGAGAAATTTGATTCCAACGCTAACACAACTTATTGCCCGTAGCATGCAATGTGCATATGCAGGAGGAGCTAGAAATTGGCGAGTCTAATAGGACAACATTACTATATATAATATATGCAAGCAATACCGTATTTCATAGTTTTATTTATTTTTTTCTTACAAACGAAGTAAACTAGCAAGTCTAGTAGCGGACAACATTACTATAAATAATATATGCAAGCAATACCATATTTTTATAGTTTTATTTACTTATTTATTTTTCCTTACCAACCATAATAACGTTGTCATATATTTGAAGGTGTTAGCACCATTAAATGAAGAAAACTTCATGAGCCTGCACATCAACATGTATACCGTGGTGGTAATCCCTTGGGTGTTGGAGGATGGAACCACGATTCGAATCCCTCCGGTGGCATAGAATTTTTGGTTTTTTCCCGCGGGTGGGCCAGGGACCGGTGACTGGACTGGACCACGGGTGGGTGTGGGCTAGGGACCGGTGGCTTGACTAGGCCGTGCGGTGGGCCTGATGCAATCGCAGTTTGATTCGGACTGTTTAGCACTAGTAGAAAAGAGTACAACACCGACGCCCCCTTTTTATATCACAATCAGTTTTAGTTATCACGCGCCTGTGGTATAAAAAGAACGGTCTCAGAGCTGCCAACCGCCTGTGAAGATGGCATTACCACAGGCGGTTGGCTTGTTGGCTTGGTTGGCTTAAGCCAACCGCCTGTGGTAATGCATCTTCACAGGCCTTAAGCCAACCGCCTGTGTAAATGACATTTACATAGGCGGTTGGCTTAAGGCCTGTGAAGATGCATTACCACAGGCGGTTGGCTTATCCAACCGCCTATGATTTCTCTGGATGTAAATACCACTTCTTCCTCCCCGAGCAGCACTGTATCTCGTAGCCACCTTCCATTGGAGGCGATTTTGGAGGTCCAGATTTTACAAAATACAAGGGGGAGGTTTTGATCTTGATTTCTTGGAAGGAGGTTGCCAAAAAAGGTTAGTTTATGTCCCAATTGCCTCAATTTGCTCATTAATGCTCAACTAGAGCCACTTTTTGGATCTAGGGTTTCACCATGAGTGTGGGAGAAGAATAGCTAGCTTCTTGTCTTTATTTCTGAAGATGGTTAAATGAGGTTGCTCAAGATGGTTGGATAATGCCTCTCCTCTCTCTCTCTTTTCATGTTTGCTTCTCAATTTTTAACTAGTTTATGCAAGATTGAATCAATGGTGTGTTCTTGTATATTTATGTAGCGAGAGAAGTGTAGATTTTTTTTATTTTTCAATTATGTGGTACTTTGGTTTTTTACTTCAATATCTCTCCTTATTTCTCAATTTATTTTTTCCACATCTATAAATTTCTAATGAATTGTGTGTTTCTATAATTATGCTATATACTTAGATTTTTTTTAATCATGCAACTTAGGGTTTTTCCTTTAATCCCAAGCTAAACCATAAACCCTAGATAATAAACCCTAGATAAATCCTATCTAAACCCTAGATCATGAATGGTGTTTTACAGGTAGTGATGGAGAGGTCATTCTGGATGTATAATTTATCAAGACTAGATCCATCATACATAACTGAGGTCTAGAGGTTTATTGATGCTGCTAAGAACCATGCTTCAAGAACAAGAAAGACGCACATACATTGTCCATGCATAGATTGTAGAAATTTTGATGTATTTGATGACATTCAACAAATCCTTACTCATCTGGTCCGTCGAGGATTTATGAAGAATTACTTGATTTGGACAAAGCATGGAGAGGGTAGCTCTGCACCTTATGCAACTGGAATTCCTACGAACATCGATGCCGATGGTCCAGAAGTGCTTGTTGACGGGTTTGAGTTCATACACGAGACACAAAAACCTGACACCGATGGTCTAGCCGCTGAACATGTTGTGCCAAATGTTCCTGATCATGGTTTCGCTGGAGGAAATGAAGATGGCGCCGAAACTAATATGGCTGCGGAAGATGCAGAATTTCTAGAGGCAATGTTGTGTCGTCATGTGGAAGATCCATCAGTGTTCTTCATGAAAGGTATGGAGACCCTGATGAAGGCAACAGAAGAGCCTTTGTACAATGAGTCCAAGGGTTGCACCAAAGAGTTCACGACGCTGCGGTCTGTGCTAAAGTTGGTGGTGTGCAAAGCTAGATATGGTCTTTCTGATGCTGGCTTTGATGTGTTCTTGAGCATTATCGCAGACATGCTTCCTAAGGAGAACAAAGTGCCTACTAACACGTACTATGCAAAGAAGCTAATCAGTCCACTCACGATGGGTGTTGAGAAGATCCACACTTGTAGAAATCACTGTATCCTATATTGAGGTGATGATTATAAGGACTTGGACAATTGTCCGAAGTGTGGTGCAAGTAGGTACAAGACAAATAAAGACTACATAGAGGAAGAGTGTGCTACCTCCGTGTCTAAGGGAAAAACAAAAGAAGACCCAACAAAAGACCCAGAAGAGTAGTTCAAAACCCACCGGCAAAGAAAAGGAAGAAGTAGACTATTATGCACAGAAAAAGATTCCTGCTTTGGTGATGTGGTACCTTCCCGTGGTCGATCGATTGAGGTGTTTGTTCGCTAACCCAGAGGATGCCCAACTTATGAGTTGGCATGCTTTTGATGAGCACAAAGATGATGGGAAGCTTCGGCACCCAGCCGATGGCCAGCAGTGGAAAGATTTCAATGAAAACCACAAGGACTTTGAAAGGGAACCAAGGAATATTAGGTTCACACTGAGTACTGATGGAATGAATCCATTTGCTGAGAGGAGCAGCAAGCACAACACATAGCCGGTGATCCTCACCATCTACAACCTTGCTCCATGGTTGATGCAGAAGCGAAAGTACCTTTTGCTAACCATCCTTATCTCTGGACCTACACAGCCTAGAGTTGATATGGATGTTTTCTTAGAGCCCTTAATGCAGGACATGAAGATACTATGGGAAACAGATGTTCAAATGTTGGACGAGTACCGCAAAGAATCATTCACGCTCAGAGCAATTATCTTTGTTACGATCAACGACTACCTGCTCTCTTTACATTATCAGGGCAGTTCAAGGGGAAGCTTGGTTGCGTGGTATGCATAGATGACACCGCTTACGTGTACCTTACTGCATCTAAGAAGATAGCGTACATGAGGTACAGACGCTTCTTATCAAAAGGACACAGGTACCGGCAAAAAAAGATGGATAAGTACTTTGACAATAATAGTGAAATATAGTCTACTGCTCCATCAGGTAACAGTAAAGGCAAAAAAGTTTTCAGCATAGTCAGTAAACTCAAATTTGTTTTCGGGAAGAAGACAAAAGATGGAAAACCAAGAAAGAATGTCAAACCAGCTCCAGGGGCTACATTCAAGAAGAAGTCTATTTTCTTTGAGTATTTGGAATACTGGCCAGAGTTAGACATACGCCACGCGATCGATGGTATGCACGTTCAGAAAAACATGTTTGAAAGTCTAATTGGCACCTTGCTAGAAATGAAGGGCAAGACAAAGGAAGGACTAAATTCAAGCATGGACATGGCACAATTAGGCATAAAAAAAGAACTTCACCCTGTTTGGCTAGAAAATGGCAAGTACCACCTCCCTGCAGCAAGCTACAACCTCAACAATGATGAGAAACATGCAATGTGTGTGTGGTTAAAGAAATTGAAAGTTCTATCTGGATTCTGCTCTAGCATACGGAGTATTGTGTCAATGAAAGACCTTACACTTACCAACTACAACTCACATGATTGTCATGTCATGCTAACTACTTTCCTCCTATTGCCATCAGGGCTATAAACCCAGTGTGGATAAAGGTTGCAGTCACACGGTTTTGCTACTTCTTCAACATGATCTCACAGAAGGTGATAGACTGTGATGAGTTGGCATCTCTTAAGGAATTTGCAGTGGAGACAGTGTCACCGTTTGAGATGTGTTTCCCCCTAGCATTCTTCGATATGATGGTTCACCTTGTGGTGCACTTGGTTCCACAAATAGAGGCACTGGGTCCCATGTACTTGCATGAGATGTGAACGTATGAGCGTTTCATGTCAATACTAAATGGCTATGTATCAACTCGTGCTCGTCCAGAGGCGTCTATGGTAGAGGGGTACTTAACCGAAGAGGCTATTGAGTCCGGAGGTCCATTCTGCAACAGGGTCCTAAAAGACCAGGTTGCAATAGGTCTACCTCCATCACGACACGAGGGTAGGCTGACTGGAAGAGGGAGGATGGGAAAGAAAACATTGCTCCCGAACGATTACAATATAGTTCTCGAGGCACATCACAGCGTCCTACATCAGCTATCAATAATGGTGCCTTTGATCAACCAACACATTAAAGAGGTTCGCGAACATAATCATGGCCGCACGGAAGAATGGTTAATGAAGGAACACAAGAATCGGTTCACTTCATGGCTAAGGGAGCAGGACATACCAAATGGGGAAACACTTGAGGAACGCACCATCAAGGTGTTAGCATCTGGACCATCACGCCATGTCAGGACATGGCAAACCTATGACATTAGTGGCTTCACGTTCTGTACCAAGTCCAAGGACCAAAAGAGCATGGCACAAAACAGTGGGGTTCGATGCGACGCCATAGACTCTAAAACTGGTGAGGAAACTACATACTTTGGCTTCGTTGAGGACATATGGGAACTAGACTATGGTACATTTCAGATCCCTGTGTTTTGATGTCAATGGGTTGAAGACAAACATGTCACAATGGACAACTATGGGGTTAGAGTTCTTGATCTAAGTAAGGTAGGCTACAAAGATGATCCATGGATAATGGCGTGCTGCACAAATCTTCTATGCTGAACAGATCCTGTCTCCTAATGATCAAAAGAAAAGTACCGACAAGCCAAAGCATGTAGTTTTCCCTGGAAAGCAACAAGCCATAAGAGTTGATGGTGTATCTGACCTGGATGAATTTAACTAGTTCAGCGACATGTCTCTCTTTGTAGATGATCATCCAGTAAAGATAAGGAATGTTAAGCGAAGCATTCAACAGGGCTCATTGCCCTAGGTGCGTCACAATGGACAAGGAAGAACAGTAGCTGCCTAGATTTTATTTGTCATTTGCCATGTAATCCATTTATGATAAAATGTGTACCTTATGCTATGTGTCCTTCTCTATTTCTACATGTAAGACCCTATGCTTATTTCACTTTTTCTAAGGCTTACTAGTGCCATTGATGTTCAACCCACCAAGTTTGGGATTTTTCTGATGTGGTTTGGTACTTTATCCGGTTTAATTGAATTTCTGCGTGACGTCACTCGGTAATTAGTGCTTGAACTGAGTCTACCTCTGAAACGACTGCAAATGGTGCCAAACTTCTCCACAGGGTCTCATCTACCCTAGGAAACAAAACTTTGTTGCGGTTGATGGAAAAACCTAGTGGGATCTAGGTGCAGTCCACCATTTTTCGTCTCATTTAGCGCGAAGAAAAATGTAATAATAGCTTGCATGACTAGAAAATCCTGAGATCTTGTGTTGGGCTATCATTTGGGTGTAGGAGGTTGCCAAAAAATTTCAAGACATTTGGAGATAGGCATAAGATACATGCTTCACATACGTAGAAGAGCCCTTCCACCAAACCATGATCAAACATATGGGTTCCTCAGCTTTATATTGTCATTGATAAATTGCACCAAGGACTATATTTTTTGTAGCATTTACACAAAACAATAAAGCTATCAAAATTGGATTCATATTTTTCTGGTATTCCTAGAATTATTTATGTATTAAACAAGATATTAGGCACATATTCAATTTAAATCATTTTAAATAAAGCTGCATACAAAAGTACCTCAAACATGAAATTTCATGTTTTTAACATGTCGGCCTAGGAAAAGGAAGCGGCTAGGTTTGAAACGAGGCAAGAGAGGGCTGAACCAATTTCCAGATGACACATATGCCATCACAGATGTGAGCCTGATCGGACAGCCCCTAGCTCCAGAGGAGGCCCTACCCAAATACCGGAATGCAGTTGGTTTCTGTGTGAGGGTCATTCTTGACATCACAATTAAAAACTGGTCCGGTGTGTCCGATGATGACAAAACAAAAATTTGGGATAAGATGAAGACGAGGTTCCAGTTTCCTCGAAACGTGCCAGATGACCTAATGAAGGCATTTACAATGAAGTAGTGTGCAATTAGTTTCCGAGGTTGGAGGTCGGAGATGAATGTCAAGTATGCAATGTAACGGAACCGTCCAAATTATAAGAGTACAAGTACAAAAACATTCACCGAAGTGATCAAATTCTCGCACTTGAGCCCATATAACTCCGGTAGTCCAATGAAATCACGAGGGATTTCAAACCAACCAACATATAAGCCAAGATCGTAGTGATTCAACATTACCAGTCACATGTTACAACCATTTCACCAGTAATTCAATATACATCGGAGTTCAACATAGTTATTACAACTTAAGTTCAAAAGTAGCGGAAGCAAAGTAATTTGAAAATAACAACACCCTTATTTCAAATACATACCAGTACCAAGGTCGACTTCCAACAAAAGCAATAGAGAGAAGATAACTCAGAAGGATCATGCCCGTGATCACACTCTGCCACTACGGCAGGAGCCAACCAACTCTTGCAGCCGCCATGATATATCACAACCTGCAACAAGTGGGGATAAAACCCTGAGTACGAGAAGGTACTCAGCTAGACTTACCCGTCAGAAACCAGAAATAAAGTGACACCAAGGATCATGCAAGGCTGATATAAAGTGGGCTAGCTTGACAACATTTTGCATAAAAGCTTAATATGGATAAGTAATCATTAATGCTTAAGCATCAAGTTAATTATCATTAACCTGTCATCTATATTAGAACCTATACTAGAGCACTCACTTTATTAGGAGCAAACAATATTAACCATAGCAGGTATAAATTAACCATCCGTTCAGTTTAATGAAATCTACGTTGCCGCTGCTCAAGTCAAGTGCTCACTAACCAGGAGCGACGGCGATTCGAATCGAGTTCCTATCCAGCTGGAGGGGTATTTCTAACACTCACCGAGTCACGCCTGGCGAGGGCTGCTCAGGTCACCTTTGGTACAGTTTAGGAGCCGCGGGTCCGACTAATGTCGCATCCCCAAGGGCGACACTCTGCCAGGTGTTAGGGACTCTAACCCTCCCTTGGTCTCACGCCAATGTCCCCAAGCACATCCTTTCTCTCCTCCAAGATGCAACCTACCATTCGATTCCCGGCCTGAACTGTATTACTCGGCTTCGCGGTCGGAACTACTTATCCGGCCAACTAAGTGTTAGACTGCGTTCAACATGACTCAAGGACATACAACGAATCGGTCCTTAAATGACTCAGACGGGGATAGATCCACACCCAAGACCTCCATGCCTTATTGCTTCACTATCGTCATCCCGCCCGGTCTCATTTTATTTTATTAACACATGGTTCCATTCCACGATAGCAAATATAGCCAACCGTTCCATATATGAATATCCCTATATCTCGCAGGTGATAGGAAATCACCTGACTTCTACTGCTTAAAGCAGGGCTAAGCATCTATTCGATCCTAGTCTATGTAGGATTCAAGGATTCATATAACTGGACAAGGAATGATATAATGCAGCAAGGGTTTTCAACCAACTCCTACCACTTAATGCAACAATACTTATAACATATATAGAATTAATTGCTTTGAAGGTAGGAGGCTTATAATGCTCCGGGGCTTGCCTGGGATCCGACACAAGTCAGTGGTTGTCAGACATCACTCGCCGAGTACTCCCATCTTCGGGATAGTTTCCCAAACACCGTCTTCGGGTTTGGCTCCAACACCAAATCCTTCACGTGGTGAATCTAGCATACCTAGGTGAGATGTAAGATGCAAGTGTATGAATACATGGAAGTGCAATGGACAATGCATCACATACAGTAATCAAGGCAAGTACGAGGTTACGCTAAATACACATAAGCACTTCACCTTGCTTAATTAAACATCACACAACCTATCATGCTAAGATAGCAAGGAAAGCAATACCAAACATGACACAAGATTTACAAAGTCTCAGGTGTACTAACTTCATCATCAAGGGCATGAATCACACTTATCAACATGCAAAGCAAGTCAAGATGAAGCAACAACAATAACTGGAATATGTCAATTTCTGGACTTGTAAACAGTAGCTTCATAAATCAATCATATCTAGAGGTCCATAAGTCCAAATGACTTGCAAGAAGACATTCTAGAAATCTTAGAAAATTATCTACATTTCATCTTTAATCATCTCAATATGATTCTCAAGTTATCATGACCAAACATGCCAATCTTTAAAGTCTACACAGAAGGTAATTAAAATCTGACAGTAGAATTATTAAGCATGCAACTCTTAAACTATCAGACCTGGGATCATAAAAATTTAACACAAGAAAGATAATATAATTATCTACAACTTTTGTATTTACCAAAATTACAGTAAACATCATTTACACCATGAAACTAGTTGCACGAGTAACACCACACATGCAGCCCAACAGCAGTGGTACAATTATAGATATAAAACTGATAGAAACTTCAGAGAAGCATAAATGGAGTTCTAGACCTCCAACAAACATGATTCTCAACTTTATGGAAATCTTATAAATTTACCTACAACTTTCTTATAATCATATTAAGATGCTTCTAAATTAACATGGTCAATTAATTAAATAATTGCATCTGTGTCCAAAATATGGACAGAATCTGATATGCCACTTTAAACCGTTATAACTTGAGTTTCACAAATCCAATAATTATGGTTCTGGACTTTTTAGAAATCTTAACAAGTTGTGAACACTTTTGTTATAAACATCTAGAGCTAATTGCGCTACTAAGTAGGTCACACATTATAAACAAGGCAACCCTGTCTGGGTTTGGACAGAAACAGCTACAGCACTTTAGACTACTATAGTTAAACATATACCTAACCAAAAATTATTCTCTTTAGCTTTTTGAAAAGCTTAAGAAAATTACTACAAATCATTTATTGTCATCAAGGCATGATTCATAACTTAACTAAGCCAAACAATGCATATATGCAGAACTGTCCAGAATAGAAGCAAAGCAGCATATAGCATTTGTTATTTTTATAGCTCCTAAACTATCACGCCTAAAATCTTGAAATTTTTACTAGACATCATACATCCCAAGAGTAACATGCCACAAAAATTTCACTTCATTTGGAGTTATATATTTACAGTTATTAAAAATAACAGATCCAACTAGCATTCAAAACCTAGTTGCATAAATATATTTTTAGAACTAAAACTTTAAACTAAAACATGAAATATTATAGATCCAATGCATAGACAATTTCACAAGGATTCCAAAAAGTCCTCATTTGCTAATTTACGATTTTTCTATGATTTTACATGATTTTCCAAAGTTCTGCCATTTAAATGCAATAATTATTCCGAAAAAGAAAAGGGAAAACATTTTTACAAAGTGAACACATGACTTCTCTTAAATTAACTAAGCCCATATTTGTAAATCTATGTGTCTAGTATTTATGCAAAGTGAACACACAAAAGAGTTTCTATCTACTAGAGGGTCCTTCTTCATGCCTGAGTCGAGCTGTGGAGGAAAGGATCGAGCAGGAGGAGCCGATTCCGGTGGCCGTGGTCGTCATCGGCGGAGAGGAGAGGCTGCAGGGGCATGCCGCAGGTTGGCCGTGCCTACGCGTGGCCTGTGCCCAGCCCTGACTTGGCCCGAGCTGGACCGGCGCCATGGCCGAGCGTCAAGCTCGGCTCTAGGCGCAGAATGGCAGGGCCTGCTGACCTCGGGCAAGGGACGCGGTAGAGTGGCGCTACATGGAATGGAGCAAAAAGGGGGTGGATGGTGTTGGAAGAGGAGGGAAGGAGGGAGCACGGCGAAGGGGAGGCTCGGTGTCCTCTTTTCTCGACTGGGAGTGCGAGGTGGCGAGCATACGACCACACGGGAGGGCCACGCGGCAACAAAACGCGGCGGCCGGTCGGCCACTGCCCTAGCCGATTCAAAACGATCTGCCCAAATACCACTGCAGAAAAACAACTAAACAGCGACCTTCTCCCCTCTATAACTCTCAAACCGTTTGATGATTTGATCAACCGATTTTACCAATACGTAGAGCTATAAGAGCACTCCAACTTTGACTGAAGGATTTTGGCCAGACTCCAAATGGTTTGCAAACTACAATTCTCTAAAGATAGGTACATGGAAACGGATTCCAGAAATTCAGTCATCCCAGACTTAGCCAAAATTTTCGTCCCTGAAAACAGCACAAGATTCGATTTTGCAAACCCTATTTGACCAAGCTAGGAACAAAATCATCTCTTGCTCATCAAACAAAGTTTGTAGTACTCAAACCAAACTACAATTATTATTTAAGGATTGAGGTTTGAATCAGCTTGTGTTGCAAGATATAAAGCTACAAAGTGGGGTACCCGAAACTGAAACTGAATTTAGTTTCAAGCCGACTGAAATTGCAATATTCTTCCGTCTCCATCTCCCAAACCGAGCAAGCAAAGTCTAAACCAATTCCACAGCATTGTAGAGCTATATGAGGACTACAACTTTTCTTAAATGATCTAGGTTTGGTTCGACTTGGTTTGAGATAGATACTATCCTAAATGAGTGTACATCAAAACTGAAATCAGCTCCAACACTTAGCCAAATTTGCGAAGTCCAAAAACAGCAGCTGAATCAATCTTGTGAGCTCTATTTGACTAGGTTAGAGGCCAAACTAGCTCTTGACCATTAAACAAAGTTTGTTCTACACAAGATGAACTACAACTTTTGTTTAAGGTCAAACCTCATAACTGGTACAGAACTTAAATTTCCACTTTGGTCAAAGTAGCAACTCGATAAAGCCTAAACTAGGGTTTTAGGCCAATCGGGGTATTTTCTTGACATTTGCTCAACATGAACCCTTCATGACTTTTGTTGTAGAGTTCGTCTAGAGTCATTTGGGCAAGTTCACAGGGTTTGGCTGATGATCTACAATTCCATTCACTTAATGGTGCAAGTTCCAATAGGAATGGAACTTATCATTTCATGTGCTTTTTGATTCCAAACTTCATGAAACTTTTCTAGGGATCAATATATATAGGTACCAAGGTGAGACACATGAAGATATTGCAATAACACCATCCAAGCATATATCTTGAAAATGGCCTATATGTAAAGCAATGGTGCAACATCCAAGTTTAGGTTAGGCTCATCTCCATAGGTTGACCTTGACATCGTCATCTCCACTTAATCTATCATGTTTGAGCTCAAACTCACTGCTTAGTGAGTGACAAACACCTGGGGTGTTACATGCAAAGACAGGGATGGATCCGACAACAAAATACAAGATTTCTTAAGGGCAGTGGGCTATTTTTCTAGAGCATAGGAATGACCCTAACTTCTTAGTTCGGAGCGAAGCCAACTCCCAGCTCGCAAAGAGGAACAAGTACCACCACCATCTAGGCATAGGTGGTTACTAGTGCCAGGTTCCCAAATGGAGGCAAGAAGAGGTTGCGAAAAAGACGGTAGGGTTGCCGGTGCTGTCCGAGCAAGTCAGAGAAAGGTCTGCGAATTGGATCCGTGCTCAGAAACCAAAGGAAACTGAGACCGGTGTGTCCTTTGAAGACCCAATACTTGACAAAGCATCAAAGAGCATCTTTGCAATGGCAGGCATGCAGCAGGAAGGCAAGTTCACGCCACGAAGGGAGAGGGACATCCTGAGTGTTGGCCTCGGTAACCCCGAGCATCCTGGCCGTGTTCGAGGCATCTCATCCAAAGAAGGATGGAAGGATGGATTCGGCCCTCAGTGGAAAAATGAGTATAAGAAACGTGATCGGTACAAGGAACAAATGGTAACTTATTTTCAGGAAGAGGCTAAGAAAGACTTTCAAGAGATGATGGGGAAGTTGCTAGAAAACCCTCCTCCTGAGTTGATGCAGAAACTGGTGAGTGCGGTGTCAAATCAACAGATCAGCACTTAGGCTCCCCAAATGCAGCTAGTCCCAGTGGTGTCACAACCGTTGGTGGCATAGAGTGAAACAATCATTCCAAGCAGTGTCGCATCTACGGCAAACAAGGATCACTATCCAGTTGACGACATTGTTACTTGTACGCCTTGCTCCCTAGTCATAAGATATGGGATTAATAATCATCGTACAAGGGAAGTAGCCACGGGCAAAGTGATCCCAGGAGGACCTAAATACCATGGTGCTGACATTCCTAAAGACTACTGCAGAGTAGAGGTATCGACCGTGGTCCAAGGATATGAGGACGAGATTCTAGACATCCCTGGTCCCGAGGACATTGTGAAACTCGGACAGGCAATAAATAATTTCATCCTTTGGCCTCAGAGGGACGTGCAACTGAGGGAGCCACCACCACCCTCTCAAGAGATGCCACTCACCTAGGAGTCGTCAGCTCATGTCGATCCTCTTCCTAACCCACCTCCTTCACCTCCCCAGTGTCTTTCCGACCCACCAGAATCACCTCTCCATGTTTGCCCTGACCATCAACCATCTCCCCTCCATGATCTTCCTACCCCACAATCAACACAATCTCCGCCACCATTCAATTCCACCCCTTCCCCACAACTCAAAGATCCAGAACCAAGAAGTGAGCCACCAAAGGTGCCAAAGAAGAAATTTTCGATACCCAAGTTGGTTTCACCATACGAGCCGAAGAAAAAATCAGCTAGGCAAGTGAGATTTTTGTCAGGCATTGCTTTGAAACGCACTGTACAAGAGCATGAGATTTCTGAGCTAGCGAAGTCAGAGGTGTCGGCGCCTGAGGTCATAACTCCTATCAAATTCAAGGTGCCAACTGCAGAAGACTACAAGCATATCCCTAAAAAGTACATGTGGGGAAAGCCTCTACTCAGTCGGGCTAAACTCTTGAAGAAACCAAGTGGTATAAAAAGGTTTCATGACTGATACATGAGAGCCTCTTCTGCTGGCATCGACACCATCAGCATGTGCATACCACAAATAGCATTTCTCAGCAAGAGTACTAAGAAATGCATGCTTACATTCGATGACATGTGGGCACTGATGAACCACGAGATGCTAGACGTACAGATCGTAACGACATTTGCATTATAAGTGTTACATAGTTACACACATTGTAGTTGCATCAATTTTCAATATCTAACATGCTTGTGCCTTGCAGAATGTTATATGATCAACAGGATATGTATTTTGGTTCGGACTTTCATTATTGTGTTGATGAAAGGAATGGCTATCTCTGCCCAATAGATATAGCCGAAGATCGGCACACATTCCGAATCGGGGATGGCAACAAAGAGTTACAGGGTTTGGAAGGTGCAGAACGGGATGAGAAACCCCGAAAGTTGAAACTTGATTTTGAAGCCAAATACGCCTTCTACATTGGAGATTCTCTAAAAAAGTTTCAAGATAGGAAAGCGGTGGTGGCCCCGTACCACTTTGGGTAAGTGTGAGTTTGCATTTATCTATCTAAACTATTCCAATGCACAAATGCATCATGAATTTGATTCGAACAGGAACCACTGGATATGCTTCATCATTTATCCCAAGGAGGGAAGGGTGTTGGTACTAGACTCCGCAGATTACCCGAAAGAAAGCTATGCTCCATTCATCAAACTGCTAGAGCTATAAGTCGAGCTATGCATGCATACTTAAGCATAGTGAGAGTTTGAGAATAACATGGTGATTCTATTTGAGATCATAGGGCATATAGGTTCTATAAGATAAATAATGGAAAGTGTGAGTCCAACAGACCAGGGCAGCCATTGGAGGTTATACATAACTGGCCGGTACGTATGAAAATTTACTCTTATGAATACAAATCATACACATAGGACCATGGTTGCAACTATAAATAACCACTCTCTTGTTATACAGTGCATGAAGCAACCACCCTTATCTGTCCTCTGTGGCTACTACGTGTGCGAGAACATGAGAGAGAACGGACGATATGAAAGGAACCCTACCAAGGTAATATAAGTAATAGTCCTGTATACAGTTCCGACATTAAAGTTGCAAGTCATACAATATACGATGTTTATAAACTTTCTTTGCAGGTATATAAGCAAGGGACGGCGGAGCACATGGACAAACGTGCTTTAGACAACATAGTTGAGGTCATCTGCTCGTTCGTCATGAAGCATGTCATTCCACGTGAAGGCAAACATCATGATGATGAAAGCCAATTATCCATGCCACAGTTCCGGGTGCTAACAGAGATTAGTAAGCTCAAACTTACTAGAGAGGGTTATTAGAGGACAGAAACAAACTTTGATGTATATATAATGTGTGATGATGTATATACTCTTGTAATTAACTTTATGTCTTTGAGCACCAAACTTTGATGTATATAAATGTATGTATGAAATAAAATATTTAAATTGCATGTTGCTATGTTTGAACACTAACCAATATTAATATATTTAAATAATAACAATATAAATAAATAAATGTATAATAATACAATTTTAAAATATGTTTCCACATGCGGCTCTTTTAGGGAACCGCCTGTGAAAATGTTTTCTACAGGCGGCTCACAGGGAACCGCCTGTGGAATTAGCCCATTTCTACTGGCCTCCAGCGCAAGCAGTGCTGGAAAACGCCAGTAGAAATATGTTACCAACCGCCTGTATAGTATGCCCGTGTACTAGTGTAGTTTGGTTGCTGGAGTGAGCCGCTGAGTGAGTTGGCCTGGAGTGAAGAGCAAATGGACCAGGACGGTTGGGCCAATTTAATAGAATGGACGAAAAAAATAGTCTGAAATTTTACCTCTTTATTATTATATTATATTATATTATATTATATATATATATTTATTATAAACTAGCAGTGTACTTTTATTTCTTCTTCATATAGAAGTAGCATAACATAGGGAAAATCGACTATCAAGATGCAAATGTCGACGCGCTATCGCCTAAAAAATGTCTACATGGGAAGTGGTGGGATGCTCTGCTCGTTCCTGAAGTAGTCAGTGGGATCAACAGCTGCCTTCACCGCCGCCAGCCGCCGGTAGTTCCCCATGAAGTATCTCTCCGCCCACGCCCTCGCTTTCCAGTACGACGACATCCCATCACCGCCGATCACGTTCTGGCCCATGTCCAGGTCGCGGTAGTTGGCGAACGCCTCCCTGGGATTGCTGGTGACGAACTGCGTCATGAACCCGTAAAGGCCGTTGAGCCACCCAAGCGCCGCGGCCGCCTCGGTGCCATTGGCGCCGCAGCACCAGTTGGAGCCGTACTGGATGTTGAAGAGCACACCCCGGCGGTGCGGGTACGGCGAGGTGGTCATCGTGTTGGCGCCACCGACCGCCGCGCCATGCGGCTCCAGGATCATCTGCCCGTTGCCGTTCTGCGAGAGCCACTGCTGGTACAGGCTGTCCCACCCGGCCTTGCCGACGGCGCGGCGCACGTAGTCCGACTTGCACTTGAAGTAGTAGTTGCCCACGTTGTTGGTTCGGTTCAGCAGCGCCTCTACCGGCCTGTGCTGCAGGACCACCCGGATGGTGAGGTCCGGGAGGACCGGCTGGAGAATGGTCGTCTCCCACTTGGCGACGAGGTCAGCGGCGCCCTGCTCCATGGTCCTCAGGATGTTGACCACCGTCACCGTCGGTGGGACCTGGGAGAGCTTCAGGCGCCACGCCACCACGACGCCGAAGGTCTCGCCGCCGCCGCCGCGGATGGCCCAGAAGAGGTCCTCCCCCATGGCGGCCCTGTCGAGGACGTCGCCGTTGGCGTTGACGATCCTGGCGTCGACGACGTTGTCGCCCCCAACGCCGTACTTGCGCATCATCAGGCCGATGCCGCCGCCGCTAATGAAGCCACTGACGCCGACCGTCGCGCACGCGCCGCCGGGGAACAAGAACCCGGGGTTGGTCGTGCCCACGGCGTAGTACAGCTCGCCCAGCGTCGTGCCGGCGTCCACCCACGCGCTGTCGTCCCCGGGGCGCACCTGCACGCCGCGGAGCCTGGCTAGGTCCAGCACCGCGAACACCTCGGGCTGGACGGAGCGGTAGGAGAGGCCCTCGTAGTCATGCCCGCCGCTGCGCACGCGGAGGCGCACGCTGTTCCAGCGGCCACAGCGCACGGCGGCCTGCACGTGGGAGACGTCGGACGCCGTGATGATGCACAGCGGCCGCACCGTGGTGTTGGTCACGAACTTGGGGTTCTGCACGGACGACTGCAGCACGGAAGTGAAGCTGCTCGAGCTCTGCTGGTACACCAGCTCGCTCGGCATCATCGCCGAGAGGCATTGCAGGAAGGAATCGGAGGAAGCTGATGAAGGTAGCAGCAAGGTATTGCAACACAGCAAGCACACGCTAAGAACTACAACAGCTTTCCTTGTGGATGCAGCCATGTTCGGCGATCTTATTGCTGTATGCTTCGTTCTATTGGTTGCATTGGTTCTCTATATATAGAAGTATGCCAAGTGTACTAGAGAGCCTTTCTACATACGAGGTTCTATTGGTTGCATTGATGATCCAGCCTGTCTTTCTATCTTATAAATTATTATATATATACATATGAAGGGCCTCTGTGGCCGGGCTTCTCTCTGGCTCCGGCTCCAGCTCGTACAGAGAAGCCCTGCCAAATGTTTTATTGGAGGAGCCTTTTTTCATTGAAAAACAAATGAGCCGAAGCCCTTTGGATGAGCTCTTTTGACTTCTCCAAAACGGCTACAGCTCTTCTTAGGAGAAGCCCTGCCAAACACCCCCGAAGTTACTAGCATGCAGTTGCACCAGAAAGCCCCCTCCCCCACCGCTGTCGTCGCTTGCCCGTCTAGCTGAGTGTTGCCGCCCTCGCTGTCGCTAATCCCAAAATATAGCTTTTTTTATGTCTTCACTCTTCAGTTTGAGTACCCCTCCTCCACTGCCACCATATGCTTTTGTTGCATAGCATCATCTCCACCACCGCAATCCTAACTGCCTGTTCTTCTTCGGTAGATGCTGCCCCGACCACATATACTGTAACAAAACCGACCAAATTATAAGAGCACAAGTACAAAAACAAGCACCGAAGCGCTCAAATTTTCGAACTTGAGCCCCATATAATCCCGGTAGTCAATTGAAACCACGAAGGATTTCAAACCAACTTGATTACAACCAAGATCACATCATTCAACATGCAACATCATACGTTACATTTCACAAGTAGTTCGGAAATAAGTTTATACCACGGAGTTATAATTATTACAAACCAAGTTTGGAAAGTAGCGGAAGCATAACACACACACACCAGTTGTTTAACTACTGCCAGTCTTGTCGATCAACAACCCGCAAAAGCATGAGGAAAGTACATAAAAGATGATCACGCCCTAGTGAAAGTCCTATGTTTGGTGTTGGTAATTAGTGACAATGTCTAAGTATTAATCCTATGCCTAAGTTGTATGTAGCATATGAGGATTAGTACATTCCAAGGTTAGTGGCAAGATGGACATGGTGATCATGATGGCCACACTTGGATTTGGACGCAACCCTACGTGATCAAGGCAAAGGTATATGCTTAAGGGTTGTGTTTTAGTAACCAAGACACCTAGTGGGTGTGGTTACATTTTAGGATAGATAGCCGTACTATAAAGAGGGGAATGGCACGGCTATTGAACTCCTAAGTGCCTCTAGGTGTGCATTTCATGTCATATGCATTTGGATAGAACTAATAACACCTCAAAAAATGATTGTGAAAATGCTAACACACATGCACATGGTGATGATCACTTGGTGATGTTAGCACGTTTGCGAAGGCGGTGGAGTTTGAGCGGTAGAGAGGGTTTGGGGTCCTCTCTCCCTCCCGCCGAGCTTGCGAGGCGGGATTCAGGCGTTTTCGAGGGATTGAAACGCCTATTTTCCACTACGCCGAAAGACGGAAAAGAAACGGAGGCGAACGGAGGTCACAGTGGTGACCGGACGCTGGACCGGACGAGGTCACTATTTGACCGGACGTGTTCGGTCAGTGCTCAGCGTTTGCGCGTGTCTCAGCGTTTTGATCGGACGCGCAGCGCGTCCGGTCACTGTCGACCGGACGCGTTCGGTCGATCAGGGAGCTTGCTGGACTCTAACCGGACGCTGGCACTGTGGCGTCCGGTCAATTCTCCAGCGCGTCCGGTCGTTGTTTCGTTGTGCGCGGCTCAGGGTTGACCAGCGCGTCCGGTCAGTTACGGGACCAGCGCGTCCGGTCGAGCACAGCGCGTCCGGTCGTTGCGACCAGCGCGTCCGGTCGGTGGTTCGCGAAAGAGCTGTTGTGTGATCGGCGCATCCGATCCGCGCGACCAGCGCGTCCAGTCAGCGCGACTTCGGCTGTTTCAAGTGTGTAACGGCTATATTCGAAGGGGTACGTCTATAAATACTCGTTGGCCGGCTCAAGGCTCTCTCTCTCTTGGACTTTTGACATACTTGTGAGCACTTTAAGCTAAGCAACTCCCCTCCCACTCATCTCTCTTGCTTCTTTGCATATTCGAAGTGAGATTGAGTGATCCAAGTGCATTTGCATTGTGAGATAGCATCTAGTTGGCACTTGGTGGTTGATTTGCTGCGGGATTCTTGTTTCTCTTGGTGGTTGCCGCCACCTAGACGGCTTGGAGCAGCTTGGAGGCGTTGGCAAGAGTTGGTGATTGTTCTTGGCCACCTCCGGTGATTGTGAGGGGTTTGTGCCTACCTCGGCGAAGCGCCAAAGGCAACATTAGTAAATTGCTCGTGTCATTGCAACCTTTTGCCATTTGGAAGGTTCTTGTGGCGCCTTTTGAGAGGCTCGGTGTGAGACCGATTAGCCACCGAACCACGTGGTGAAGAGGGACACAACGGGGACTAGCGTGCCGGCAAGCACGTGAACCTCGGGATAAATCTTGTGTCATCACTTTCATATTGTGATTGATTGATCCCGGTGTTCGGTTGTCTTGGTATTCATTGTTGATCATATTGGTTGGCTCAATACTTCGCCCCTCGGTGAAACTCTCCTAACTCAACTCCGCATTACTTTCTTAGTTATCTTTGCTAGCTAGTTAGCTTTGCTAGAGTAGCTCTTTTGTGTAGCTTGCTAGTTGTAGTTGTAGTTACCTTCTCGGTTTGACTTGTGCGGTTGAGTGTCATTATACTAGAATTGTGAATTGGATAGGTGGCTTGCAAACACCCCTTAGGCTAAGCAAAACTCGCATCTCGCTATTTGTTGTATTGATAAACTTGTTTAGCTTGCCTTTGTAGAAAATTTTAAAAGGCTATTCACCCCCCTCTAGCCATCAAGACCTTTCAAGTGGTATCGGAGCGGTGGTCACCGTTTGCAAGGCTTAACAACCTCGGTGCAAGATGGCTCAAGTTATGTTCAATCATGTTAATGGCAAGCCTCCATTCTTTGATGGCATCTCTTCCTTTGATCATTGGAAAAGGAAGATGAAGCAATATCTAGGCAATATACATGAGAAGGTTTGGGATGTGACCAAAGAAGGATACATCATTCTTGATGAAGAAAATCTCACTCCAAATGACCGCATCAACAAACAATGCAACACGGCGGCACTTGACACAATCAACCGTGCCATTGATGACAAAGTATTTGAGCAAATCAAAGATCTTAAAAAGGTAAATGAGCTTTGGATAAGGCTTGAAGAAACATATGAAGGCACTTCAACGGTAAAAAGTGCCAAGCTATATATGCTCAAGGACAAGTTCTCCACTTTCAAGATGAAGGATGATGAATCCATCCCGGAGATGTTCTATAGGCTCCAAGTCATTGTCAATGATCTCAAGGGGCTTGGAGAGAAGGTTGAGGACAAGGACTTCTCACACAAGTTCTTGATGTGCTTACCCAAGAAGTTTGCCACCTTGAGAAGAATGATCTTTAGAGAGGGATTGGACAAGGTCAAACCAACCGATGTGCTTGGAGATATAATGACCGATGCCCAATACAATGATGATGAAGATGAGGTAGAAGGGAAGAAGGAGACCAAGGTCAAGCAAGAGAAGCCCATTGCATTTAAGGCTTCATCTTCTAAGGGCAAGAGCAAGGTGGAGAGTGATGATGATGATCCATTCGATGATGAGACCATGGCCTTCCTAGTGCACAAGATGGGGAGGTTCATGAAGAAGAAAGGATATGGGGCAAGGAAGAGAAGGGACTTCATGAAGGCAAAGGAGGTCTCCGATCATGTAGTGGCAAAGTGCCCCTATGAAGACAAAAGATATCATGATGGGGAGTTAAAGTTGAAGAAGAACAAGAAGGATAAGAAGGAGAAGAAAGAGAAGAAGAGCTTCACTATCAACAAGAAGAAGAAGGGTGGTGGCTATGTGGTCACTTGGGATAGTGATAACTCCGATAGTGATGATGATAGCTCTAGTGATGATGAGAGGGCCACTCGGCGAGCCATTGCAAGCATCGCCCTCTCCAACAAGCCATCCATCTTCGACACTACATCGACATGCCTTATGGCCAAGCCCACCAAGGTAAAATATGATGATAGTGATGATGATTCTTGTGCTAGTGATGGTTGTAGGAGTGATGATGAGGAGGATGAGGACTACTCCAAGGATGATCTATTAGGCATAATAGATCAAATGAGCAAGGGCTACAAGAGGACAACCAAGAAGTGCAAAATCTTGGAGCAAGAGCTCATTGCCAAGAGCAATGAAAATGATGCCTTGATGGAAGAGCTTGTTGCTCTCAAAAAAAAGTAAGGAGTGCAAAGGAATTGAACAAGAGCTTAAAGCTCTTAGGAAATCCTTTGATGAGCTAGAGGCCTCTTGTGAGTGTCTAAAGGAAGACCACGAGGACCTTGAAGTTGCTCACACTAGGCTTAAGGAAGCCCACTCCTCTCTACTTGAGCTCATCAAGGAGAAGGACCTCAAGTTGGAGAAGCTCACGAAGGAAGCTAAGGAGGAGCAAGTGATTGTCACTTGTGATATTGGACTAACATGTGATATTATTGATGATTCTTTATTTGTTGGTCCTACTAATGCTTCATGTAGCTCATCATCATCCACCACAACCAACTCTACCTCTACTACTAGTGATTCATCACTTGTGGTTGAGAATGAGACTCTCAAGAGAGAGGTGGATGATCTCACCCGCGCATTAGGCAATGCCTATGGTGGGGATGCCCGCTTGCTAAAATACTTGGGTAGCCAAAGGTTCTCTCTTAACAAAGAGGGTTTGGGCTACACTCCCAAGAAGGGCAAGGTGGCCTTTGCTACTCCAAAGCCTCGCTTTGTGAAGATCAATGGTCGTTATTGCAATAGATGCAAGCAAGTTGGACATCTAGAGATTAATTCTAATAAAATGAACAAGAACAACAACAAGTTTCATGCTAAAATGGATTACATTCCTTTTGATTCTTGTTATGTGCTTACCAAGGGTGAGAAAGGTGTGCATGCTAGGTTTGTTGGTACACCAATTGTGGGTCCAAAGAAGAAGGCCATTTGGGTACCAAAGAGCTTAGTTACTAACCTCCAAGGACCCAAACAAGTATGGGTACCTAAGAAACATTAATTTATTTTGTAGGTAAATTACAAGGCCGGAGGAAGGCATTGGGTGCTTGATAGTGGGTGCTCTCAACATATGACCGGTGATTCAAGAATGTTCAACTCTCTCAAATCAAATGATAGTGGCATTGATAGCATCACATTAGGTGACAATAGCAAGGGTGATGTAAAGGCTCTTGGAAGGGTTGCAATCTCAAATGATCATAGCATTTCCAATGTGCTCCTAGTTGAAAAGTTGAACTTCAATCTTCTCTCGGTTGCTCAATTGTGTGATCTAGGTTTCAAGTGCATATTTGGTGTTGATGATGTGGAGATAATTAGTGTTGATGGCTCTAATTTGATCTTCAAGGGTTTTAGATATGAGAATCTATACTTGGTTGATTTCGATGCTAGTGACACTCAACTTTCAACATGCTTGCTCACCAAATCAAGTATGGGTTGGTTATGGCATAGAAGACTTGGTCATGTTGGCATGAAGCAATTGAACAAGTTAGTGAAGCATGACTTAGTTAGAGGCTTGAAGGATGTCACATTTGAGAAAGATAAGCTATGTAGTGCATGTCAAGCTGGAAAGCAAGTGGGCAACACTCATCCATTAAAGAGCATTATGAGTACATCCAAGGCATTTGAGTTGTTGCACATGGATCTATTTGGGCCAACTACATACACAAGCATTGGTGGCAACAAGTATGGCTTTGTGATTGTGGATGATTTCACTAGATACACATGGGTATTCTTTCTTGTGGACAAGAGTGATGTATTTGACATATTCAACAAGTTCATCAAGAGGGTACAAAATGAGTTTGAAACCATAATCAAGAAAGTGAGAAGTGACAATAGAAGTGAGTTTAGAAATACAAGAGTTAATGAGCTATGTGAGGAGCTTGGAATCAAGCATCAATTTTCGGCCAAGTATACACCTCAATCTAATGGCCTAGTTGAGAGAAAGAATAGAACTTTGATTGATATGGCAAGATCAATGTTAAATGAGTATAATGTGAGTCATTCATTTTGGGCCGAAGCAATCAACACGGCTTGCTTCTATAGCAATCGCCTCTATTGCCACAAGTTTCTAGAGAAGACACCATATGAGATCTTAAATGGAAGAAAGCCCAACATTGCATACTTTCGGGTATTTGGTTGCAAATGCTACATCTTGAAGAAGGGCACTAGAT
Source organism: Saccharum spontaneum (assembly GCA_022457205.1). NCBI lineage: Eukaryota > Viridiplantae > Streptophyta > Magnoliopsida > Poales > Poaceae > Saccharum > Saccharum spontaneum. The sequence continues at coordinate 39,738,949 of CM039598.1, read as the reverse complement.
TGAGCAAGTTTGAGAAGAAATGTGATGAAGGATTCTTACTTGGTTACTCCACTACTAGCAAAGCTTATAGAGTTTGGAATGTGGCTAGTGGTTTACTTGAGGAAGTTCATGATGTTGAGTTTGATGAAACAAATGGCTCTCAAGATGAGGAAGATAACTTGGATGATGTCAGAGGAACTCAATTGACCAATGCTATGAAAGAAATGGATATTGGTGATATTAGGCCAAAGCAAGTGATTGATGTGGATGACAACAAAGATCAAGTGCTCCAAAGTCCAATTACACAAGCTAGTGGGTCTCTAATGCAAAATCAAGCTAGTACATCATCTCAAGTGCAACAAGATCAACAAGTGGCTAGTTCATCATCTCCAACTCATGATCAACATCAACATCCAAGCAATCAAGTCCAAGTGCTTCAACCAACTAACATTGCAAGAGACCATCCATTGGATTCCATCATTGGTGACATACAAAGGGGAGTTCAAACTAGATCAAGATTGGCATCATTTTGTGCTCACTCTTCTTTTGTGTCAATGGAAGAACCCAAGGACATTGATAAAGCATTGAGAGATCCGGATTGGGTAAATGCAATGCATGAAGAGCTCAACAACTTCAAGAGAAATGAAGTATGGGAACTAGTTGAGAGACCTAAAGATCACAATGTCATTGGAACAAGATGGGTCTTTCGCAACAAGCAAGATCAAGATGGGATAGTAGTAAGGAACAAAGCAAGACTAGTGGCTCAAGGTTACACACAAACAGAGGGTCTTGACTTTGGTGAAACTTATGCCCCGGTTGCAAGATTAGAAGCAATTAGGATCTTACTTGCCTATGCTTGTGCTCACAATATCAAGCTATATCAAATGGATGTGAAGAGTGCATTTCTAAATGGGTACATTCAAGAGGAGGTGTATGTGGAGCAACCTCCCGGTTTTGAAGATGACAAGAAACCCAACCATGTATACAAAAGCTAAGGAAAGCTTTGTATGGATTGAAGCAAGCACCTAGAGCATGGTATGAAAGATTGAGGGACTTCTTGCTATCCAAAGGATTTGTCATGGGCAAAGTTGATACAACACTATTCACTAAGAAGATTGGGAAAGACTTGTTTGTATTGCAAATATATGTTGATGATATCATCTTCGGTTCAACCAATCAAGATTATTGTGATGAGTTTGGAAAAATGATGGCAAAGGAATTTGAAATGTCAATGATTGGTGAACTTAGTTTCTTTCTTGGACTTCAAATCAAACAAATGAAGGAAGGAACATTTGTGAGCCAAACCAAGTACATCAAATATATGCTCAAGAAGTTTGGCATGGAAGATTTAAAGGGCATTACAACTCCAATGGGCACCAGTGGAAGCTTGGATAGTGAAAAGAGTGGCAACATGGTGGATCAAAAGCTATATAGATCAATGATTGGTAGCCTACTCTATGTGACGGCATCAAGGCCCGACGTAATGTTTAGTGTATGTATGTGTGCAAGATTTCAAGCCTCACCAAGAGAAAGTCATTTGAAGGCAACAAAGAGAATATTGAGGTACTTAAAGCATACACAAGATGTTGGATTGTGGTATCCCAAAGGTGCAAGCTTTGAGCTAGTTGAATATTCGGATTCCGACTATGCCGGTGACAAAGTGGAGAGAAAGAGCACTTCCGGGACTTGTCAATTGTTGGGAAGATCACTTGTCTCATGGTCATCCAAGAAGCAAAATAGTATTACACTATCTACCATCAAAGCCGAATACATCGCCGCGGGTAGTTGTTGTGCACAAATCTTGTGGATGAAGGCAACATTGAAGGATTTTGGAATCAATTTCAAGAATGTGCCATTGCTATGTGACAATGAAAGTGCCGTGAAGCTAACCAACAATCCTGTTCAACATCAAAGAACAAACCATATTGATGTTCGTCATCATTTTATTAGAGATCATCAACAAAAGGGTGATATTGCTATTGAAAGTGTGGGCACCGAAGATCAATTAGCCGATCTATTCACCAAGCCACTTGATGAGAAGAGATTTCACAAGCTAAAGAATGAGTTGAACATACTTGACTTCTCCAACATGAGTTGATGCACCCCAATGTTATGACATGCCTCTCCTTCGAGCCCCAAGGTATAATTGGTTGACATGTCATACACTCTATACTAAGGACATGTTTAGTGCATCTAGTCATGATTTCTTATGTTCTAGGCTCATTCATGAAAATCAAATGAATTTGAAGTTTATATGGTGCCACTATTGTTTCCATGTCTTGTATGATCTAGTGGTAGCATATAACTTGTTTAAGTAGCTTGTGATCCTAAGTGTTTAATCTAGAAAACTTGTCTAAATATTTGCTTCGACATGGTGCATGATAACCCTTCTAGTGAGGTGTGAAGAAGCTTGCCCTTGGATCAAACCGAAGCATTTTACTTATGCAAGCAATCTAGGTTGAATCACAAACATTTTTTTTGCGACAAGTTGAATCACAAACTTGATCCTCACCCCATAATTCAACATGATAATCTATCTAAAATTGGTCCCTTGTGGTCATGGTGCCAAAGGGGGAGAAAATGTTGTTCACAAAGATAGATTCTAAAGGAGGAGAAAACCCTAAAGGGAAAATTGATAAAAGAAGGGGATCAACTAAAATTTTGAGCACACAAGTAGGGGGAGCAAGCTCTTTAACATGAATGTTGCATTTCCATGTGCACTTCATATGTATGATGCATAGTTATGCATTTCTTTTTCTCTGCTACTTTGCTTGTGTGGTGACTTGCTAGTATAATTTGAATGATGAATTGAAGTACTAGCATGAATAGGAAGTAGTTAGATTTTTATTGCTTCATGTTTTTCAAAGTGGTACTAGAACCTTGCTTATAATGTTGATCTCACGAGGTTTCTAGTTTTGTTTGTGCTTTTCCAAGTGGTATATAACTACACAAGGTGCTAAGATGGTGTTTATCGCTACTCCGATGGTATCACGCTTCAAAGGTCTATAATCTAAAACACTTAGCACCTATTGGTAGTCAATGCTCCTAATCTTTCCTATCTAACATGTATGCTTCCAAAATCCAAACATATAGCATACATGTAGGGGGAGCCATTGCTATCAATTTGAATTCATGATCACTTGTCCATACTTCTTACACATGGTAATATACTTGGACAATGTGACATGGGTTCAATCAAAATTTTATCATAATATCTTTGTGAAAGGGTTGTCACCAATTACCAACAAGGGGGAGATTGAAAGTCCTATGTTTGGTGTTGGTAATTAGTGACAATGCCTAAGTACTAATCCTATGCCTAAGTTGTATGTAGCATATGAGGATTAGTACATTCCAAGGTTAGTGGCAAGATGGACATGGTGATCATGATGGCCACACTTGGATTTGGACGCAACCCTACGTGATCAAGGCAAAGGTATATGCTTAAGGGTTGTGTTTTAGTAACCAAGACACCTAGTGGGTGTGGTTACATTTTAGGATAGATAGCCGTACTATAAAGAGGGGAATGGCGCGGCTATTGAACTCCTAAGTGCCTCTAGGTGTGCATTTCATGTCATATGCATTTGGATAGAACTAATAACGCCTCAAAAAATGATTGTGAAAATGCTAACACACATGCACATGGTGATGATCACTTGGTGATGTTAGCACGTTTGCGAAGGCGGTGGAGTTTGAGCGGTAGAGAGGGTTTGGGGTCCTCTCTCCCTCCCGCCGAGCTTGCGAGGCGGGATTCAGGCGTTTTCGAGGGATTGAAGCGCCTATTTTCCACTACGCCGAAAGACGGAAAAGAAACGGAGGCGAACGGAGGTCACAGTGGTGACCGGACGCTGGACCGGACGAGGTCACTATTTGACCGGACGCGTTCGGTCAGTGCTCAGCGTTTGCGCGTGTCTCAGCGTTTTGATCGGACGCGCAGCGCATCCGGTCACTGTCGACCGGACGCGTTCGGTCGATCAGGGAGCTTGCTGGACTCTAACCGGACGCTGGCACTGTGGCGTCCGGTCAATTCTCCAGCGCGTCCGGTCGTTGTTTCGTTGTGCGCGGCTCAGGGTTGACCAGCGCGTCCGGTCAGTTACGGGACCAGCGCGTCCGGTCGAGCACAGCGCGTCTGGTCGTTGCGACCAGCGCGTCCGGTCGGTGGTTCGCGAAAGAGCCGTTGTGTGATCGGCGCGTCCGGTCCGTGCGACCAGCGCGTCCAGTCAGTGCGACTTCGGCTGTTTCAAGTGTGTAACGGCTATATTCGAAGGGGTACGTCTATAAATACTCGTTGGCCGGCTCAAGGCTCTCTCTCTCTCTCTTGGACTTTTGACATACTTGTGAGCACTTTAAGCTAAGCAACTCCCCTCCCACTCATCTCTCTTGCTTCTTTGCATATTCGAAGTGAGATTGAGTGATCCAAGTGCATTTGCATTGTGAGATAGCATCTAGTTGGCACTTGGTGGTTGATTTGCTGCGGGATTCTTGTTTCTCTTGGTGGTTGCCGCCACCTAGACGGCTTGGAGCAGCTTGGAGGCGTTGGCAAGAGTTGGTGATTGTTCTTGGCCACCTCCGGTGATTGTGAGGGGTTTGTGCCTACCTCGGCGAAGCGCCAAAGGCAACATTAGTAAATTGCTCGTGTCATTGCAACCTTTTGCCATTTGGAAGGTTCTTGTGGCGCCTTTTGAGAGGCTCGGTGTGAGGCCGATTAGCCATCGAACCACGTGGTGAAGAGGGACACAACGGGGACTAGCGTGCCGGCAAGCACGTGAACCTCGGGATAAATCTTGTGTCATCACTTTCATATTGTGATTGATTGATCCCGGGGTTCGGTTGTCTTGGTATTCATTGTTGATCATATTGGTTGGCTCAATACTTCGCCCCTCGGTGAAACTCTCCTAACTCAACTCCGCATTACTTTCTTAGTTATCTTTGCTAGCTAGTTAGCTTTGCTAGAGTAGCTCTTTTGTGTAGCTTGCTAGTTGTAGTTGTAGTTGTAGTTACCTTCTCGGTTTGACTTGTGCGGTTGAGTGTCATTATACTAGAATTATGAATTGGATAGGTGGCTTGCAAACACCCCTTAGGCTAAGCAAAACTCGCAACTCGCTATTTGTTGTATTGATAAACTTGTTTAGCTTGCCTTTGTAGCAAATTTTAAAAGGCTATTCACCCCCCTCTAGCCATCAAGACCTTTCACCTAGTGATCTAGTCTTCGTCACCCGCAGGGTGGAGACAAGTCTTGCAGAAGCCTTGATAGAGCATATCATCTGCAACAGGGGGGAATAAACCCTGAGTACTGGAATGTACTCAGCTAGACTTACCCGTCAAAAACCAGAAATAAAATGACACCAAGAATTATGCAAGGCTTACATAAGAGGCTAGCTGACACCATATTTTGCATAAAGGCATAAGTAGTTGAAACTCTTATAACCTGTACTAGCAGTTATTTTTAGCATTTACCTGTCATCTATTTTAGCACCTGTACTAAACATCCACTTGATTATCATCAAACAATTATTAACATCTTATCCATAGCAGGTATAAATTGTGGCAACAATGTATCATTCACTTAACCATCTGTTCAATTAATGAGATCTACGTTGCCGCTGCTCAAGTCAAGTGCTCACTAACCGGGAGCGACGGCAATTCGAATCGAATTCCTATCCAGCTGGAGGGGTACTTCTAACACTCACCGTGCAGACCCCTGCCAGGGTCGCACAGGCCACCTTTTCATATGATTCAGGAATCGCGGGTCCGAATGATGTCGCGACCCCAAGGGTGACACTCTGCCAGGTGATAGGTACTCTAACCCCCCCTTGGTATCACGCCAATGTCCCCAAGCACATCATTTCTCTCCTCCAAGAAGCAACCTACCATTCGATTCCCGGCCTGAATCACATTACTCGGCTTCGTGGTCGGAACGACTTATCCGGCCAACTAAGTGTTAGACTGCGTTCAACATGACTCAAGGACGTACAGCGAATCGGTCCTTAAACGACTCAGACGGGCATAGCTCCACACCCAAGACGTGAAGTGTCTTGCGGCTGTACTATCGAACTCCCGCCCGGTCTCAATTTATTTTAAAGCATGGTTCCATCCACGATAGCCATAAAGCCACTCGTGACTCCTTCCTACATCTCGCGGATGACCGGAAATCACTCGACTTCTACCGTACTAAGCAGGGCTAAGCATCGACACGTGCCTAAACCTAAATTAGGATTTAAGTACGATATCTGGACAAGGACAGGTATAATGCAACAATTGTTTTCATACAACTCCTACAACTTAATGCAGTAAACAATTAAAAGTACTCAAGATATATTTATAAAACGATGGGTTCAGCATGCACCGGGGCTTGCCTTTGAGAAAGGTCGAGGGCCGGTGGTCAGGACACTCGGGCAGATCTTCTGCAGGAGCTTCTCCGCCGGTTGGTTCGTCTGCTGGCTCCGGCTGGTCCTGGACTTCCTCCGGAATCACTTGCTCAAACTCGAGGAGTGTTACCCCCTCTGGAACACCTATTGCATGAGTGCATAATAAATCTCATGGATGCATAATGAAAGATGCAGCATGCTCGGAATGAAATGCATTACAACATTCTTAAAGCTCTATTCAAATCACTTCAAATAGTAGGTGCAAATTTCCTCTCCAGTAGAGAAGTACTCACCTAATCTACTCAACCTAAGATATAGCTGTTCTTCTTCGGTTAAGGCCCTAACACCTAACAATTACAAGAGTAGCATTACTTAGGTTACCACATCCAACAGCAAAATACCACAGTAAAACATTCTGGACAGCAGCTACTAGTTTCTAACATAACTGGAGATTCCCAACTCTAAAAGATATGATCTAAGACAATCTGGAAAGCTTAAGAAATGCACTACAATTCATTTTCAGACCTCAACCCTAAATTCCTAAGTTTTCCATGTCGAATTTCATAAGTTCCAGAATCTGTCCTCTCTAAACAGAGAGTAGCCAATTCTGGACTGTCACTTAAAACAGCAATAACTCCCAAACTACTAAGCCAAATGATCCCAAATTTTGACACAAGCTAGTTTATCAAATTTACTACAACTTTGGTATTTACAAGTTTTCCAGCAACCACCTTTATCAAAGGTCAAACCTAGAAATACTACCAGCTGTCTAGAAAACCTAGACTTGCAAGGATTAAATATTTATTTATGTGGCAAACATCTCTTAAAACCAAACTAATGTTACCACAAGTTCACATAGGTCATAAAAACACCAGAAAGTAAGGTGTGCCCACCTAGAACATTTATTTATACTCATTTCTTAATTTACTTAATTAATTAAGTGGAATTTTAAACATATATGTAAACTGATCCTAAAATTCTACCAAAATTACAGGGGACTCTCTGACCCAAAAAGAGACTACTGTAAAAATTTGAACTAGATTTATTCAAAGGAACTCCCTAGACAAAATTCACAAGTCCAAAAGGCTGATTTTTGTATAATCAATAAATCATATTGAAAAGTATGAAACAACAGATTTCATATTTTTCTTAGACACTCTAGGGTACCAAGACATTCTCCAAAAATTTATAAGAACATTTCTCATGAAGAAAAATTACTAAAATTCATTCAAGTATTTCCTAAAATAACAAGATAGCCTTATAACTTGAAAAGTACTTAAGAACTAATGCCCAAATTTTTACCAGAGCTAGGGCAAGTATAAATTAGCCTACCGACCAAATTTTATAATTTTTGGAATAATACAGCTCAAGTTACACATTTAACAAGTTTGCATTCAATTCAAAACACATTTGAAAGATCTATTTAACTCTCCCAAAAACTAAACATCACATACCAGATTTCTATTTTTCTAAAATACTACACATCATGTAAACCCTAACAAAATTTATCTCATAAATTTTGGGCAAGTAAAACCCTTGATCTAAATTTTCCAAACCTCAATAAGAATTCTGTGACAAAAAGAAAGAAAATCAAAACTGAACCCCAACCGCTACAGTGCTGGGCCGGCCCGAGACAGACGCGGCCCAAGACGCGCGCGCGTGGCCCGCTCGGCTCCCGCCCGCGCGCGGCAACAGACAGGTGGGTCCCCCGTGTCAGTGGAAGGGGACAGGGGAGCGGGCGGCAGTGAGCTCCAGCGAGCGATTTCTCGCCGCCGGTGGCTTCTCCGACCGATCCAAGTCCACCGACGTCTTGCCCGAACCCAACCGCACCGGGGCTAGCCCTTTTCCCCAAAGTTGAAGCACCGCAGCACCTAGGCCGACGGCGATGGCGGACGGCCGTGGTGCCTGGCGGTACGCCGGCGAGTCCCGGCCGTCGCACGACCTACCGAAGGGTGCATCACCTTCCTGGACTCCTAGCGGACCTATCGAGACCACTCACACGGACGGGGACGGAGCGGAGCCGCTTGACCACGTGAGCGCCTGGCCGGCAGCCATGGTGCGACCGTGCACGGTCTCGTTCCGGCCTGGCTAACCCGATGCTGGCGGTAGCATCTTTACCCTAGCATCTACACGTGACAGGGAGGTGGAAACGTGGGTGAGGGCAGGCGGAGAACTACGGTGTGGTGCTGGCCACGGTGAACCGAGCATGGCGGAGCTCCGGTGACCTTTTGGGAGCGGGCGGAGGTGACAATGCGGCTCATCTCGGGTTCAATCAACTCTACTGGCTGGTCGAGGAGGTGTAGGGCGGTGAGGCGGAGGGAGGGACGCGATCTGGTGAGCGATGGTGCGGTGGTGAGCGCGTGCGAGCTTGGAGACGGCTGCGGCGGCAATGGTGTCTCCAGTTTCCGCCTCGGTGAGCCCAGCCAGAGCGAGAGGGAGGGAGAAGAGAGTGAGCGCGAGTGAGGGGGTGGAGGTGGCCGCTCGGTGTTCAAACTCACGCCTAGGCTCGCGACGTGGAGGGAATGGCAGCGCTCGGTCGCCACACGGCGACGTTCTTCTGCCCGCGCGCCACGACGCGGCCGTCGTCCGAGTTCGTTGACTGAATTAGAGCTGCAATGTGACCTCAATAGCCGACTGACAGAGCGAGTTTGGCACTAATTATCTCCTAAACCGGTTCGAGTTAGGTGCAGATGATAACATCAAAATTGTAGGGCTTCGTGAGGTCAACAACTTTGCTAATTGGCTCCAGAACAAATTTGGCTTGGATTTGAAACTATAAAGCTCCAAAGTGGTGCCCTTGAAACTGAAACGTGGTTTCAGTGACTGGAGCCGACTGAAACCCTAACTTCTTGACACTAGATCTCCTAAACCATTGAGAACCAGGTAGGGTTGATGTTGGCAATGTTGTAGAGCTACATGAGGACTACAAGTTTTTCAATATGAGTGGAAGCTGGTTTGGCTTGGTTTGCAAACTACAAGCTTCTAAAGTAGGCCACAGTAAAACTGGAGGGACACTTGGAGACTTAGAAAAATTCTAAGTGTTGAGGCAGCCCCTCTAGCTGACTTGTGGGCCATTTTTGAGCATGTTCTGGTCAGTTTCATGAGATGGTCATATTGAGACTTTTGTTCCCCATAAAATTCCCTACAACTTTGCTTAAGGATGCTCCTCCATGCAAGGTCTCTAAGCTAGACTTTTTAATTGGTCAAACTAGAGCATCCTAGGGCTAAATGGTGGTCAACCACACCTTGGAGGGCATTTTGGTAATTTTGGTCAACATGAACCTTGCTCCATGAGTTACCCTAAGTATAACTAAGGTGTTGTGAGACATAATTGGCTACTCTACCCTTTGGTTACACCAACTACCAAGTATCACATGATGTGAGCCAAACCAAAGCTCTAAAAACAATCACATTTGTTGCATTACACAAAATAACATGAATGATGCATGCTTATGCTTATGCAAATGCAATGCAATTATGGAGTTAAACACTTGAGGTGTTACAGCCCTCCCCCCTTATAAAAATCTCGTCCCGAGATTTGGAAAGCGTACCATTTTTCATAGAATTCCTTATAACCATCCCGCAAATAATCTTCCCGTTCCCACGTAGCATCACTTTCACTACCCTGATTACTCCACATCACTTTATACCACTTAACCACCTTGCTTCTAGTCACTCGTTCCTGAGTATCGATCACTCGGACAAGCTTTTCCTCGTAGGTTAGATCGGATTCAAGCCGGATATCTCCTAAAGGAACTTGTTCCTCAGGAACTCGAAGACACTTTTTGAGCTGAGATACATGGAAAACATTGAATATGGCGCTCATTTCAGGAGGTAACTGGATTTTGTACGCAACAGCTCCACTCTTGCCTATGATCTGGAAAGGACCCACGTATCTTGGTGCAAGTTTCCGCTTAACACCAAAACGTTGGACACTCTTCATTGGAGAAACTTTCAGACAAACGAAGTCTCCAACTTCAAACTCGAGTGGCTTTCTACGACGATCAGCATAACTTTTCTGTCTAGCTTGGGCTGCAGCCATATGTTTTTGGATGGTACGGACTTGTTCCTCAGCTTCCTAAACAAAATCAATACCATAATACCTTCTTTCACCAGCTTCTACCCAGTTTAGAGGAGTTCTACACTTACGACCGTACAAAGCTTCGAATGGGGCCATCTTAATACTCTCTTGATAGCTATTATTGTATGAGAATTCAGCTAGGGGTAACCATTTTTCCCAAGAACCCTTGGATGATATTACACATGCCCACAACAGATCTTCCAAGATTTGGTTAACTCGTTCTGTCTGACCAGACGTCTGGGGATGATAAGCAGAGCTTCTCACTAACTTGGTTCCCAGAAGGTGATGCAAGTGCTCCCAAAAGCGAGCAGTGAACTGGGGACCACGGTCAGAAACGATAGTACGAGGTACCCCATGGAGCCGGACTATCTGATTGAAGTACAACTCAGCATAGTCAGTGGGACGATAGTCCACTCTAACTGGAATGAAGTGAGCTGATTTGGTCAAACGATCCACAATTACCCAGATGGAGTTATGATTTTTGACAGTAGGAGGAAGTCCGACAATGAAATCCATGCTTATCTCTTCCCATTTCCAGCCTAGGATAGAAAGTGGTTGAAGTAACCCAGCTTTCATGTGTACCGCTTTAACTCTACAGCATGTGTCACATCTAGCAACGTATACCGCTATCTCTTTCCGCATCTTGGTCCACCAATAAAGTGGCTTCAAATCATAATACATCTTATTACTACAAGGATGGATGGACAACTTGGAAGAATGTGCTTCGGACAGGATCTGATCTCTAAGCTCTCGGTCCTTAGGTACTACTAATCTATCTTTAAACCACAACACACCTTCTTCATCTAACCTGAAATGCTTAGTTTCTTCCTCTTTCATCTTGCGTTTTATGTGGAATATACAAGGATCAGTCTTCTGGAGCTCAATAATTCTGCTTTTGAGAGTACAACTAACAGTGATGTTGTACAAGACTGCCGGATGTAGATGGCGAGATTGGTGAAAATTAGTTTCCACCAAGGAATGGCAATGAGACTTACGGCTTAACGCATCCGCAACCACATTTGCCTTGCCAGGATGATAGTGTACTTGAAGGTTATAATCCTTAATCAACTCGAGCCATCTTCTCTGACGCATATTTAACTCGGGTTGGGTGAAGATGTATTTGAGGCTTTTGTGGTCTGTATAGATATTGCAGACATTGCCCAGCAGATAATGCCGCCATACTTTCAAAAAATGAACAACTGCAGCCAGTTCTAAGTCATGCGTTGGATAATTCACCTCATGCTTCCGAAGTTGCCGAGAGGTATATACAATTACTCGGCCTTCCTGCATCAAAACACCTCCCAAACCTATGCCTGAGGCATCACAATAAACATCAAATGGTTTCTCGATATCCGGTTGTGCCAAAACCGGAGCCGAGGTTAGGAGGGTTCGCAGTTGGTGAAAAGCCGCATCACACTCAGGAGTCTAGACAAACCTGGTGTCTTTTTGCAGCAATCGAGTCGTGGGCTTGGCTATTTTTGAGAAATCCGAAATGAAGCGACGATAATAGCCAGCCAACCCAAGAAAACTCTGGACCTCATGAACCGAAGTAGGAGCCTTCCAATTCAATACTTCCTGTACCTTGGCGGGATCCACCATAATTCCCCCATCGGACAACACATGCCCAAGGAAAGGTACTTCACGAAGCCAGAATTCACACTTACTGAACTTCACATACAGTTGATGTTCACGCAGTCTGGTGAGGACAATACGTAGGTCTTCAGTGTGTTCTTCCTCATTTTCAGAATATATCAAGATGTCATCAATAAACACCACCACAAACTTGTCCAATTCGGGCATAAACACCGAATTCATCAAGCAAATGAAGTGTGCGGGGGCATTTGTCAGGCCAAAAGACATAACAAGATACTCATAAAGGCCGTATCTTGTCGAGAAGGCGGTTTTTGGAATATCTTCAGGCCAGATTTTAATCTGATGGTACCCAGACCTCAGATCAATCTTGGAAAAGACTTTAGCTTTGGACAACTGATCGAACAAGATATCGATACGTGGGAGAGGATACTTATTTTTGATAGTGACTGCATTCAGAGGTCTATAATCTACACACATTCGCAAGGTCTGATCCTTCTTCTTCACAAAGATAGCAGGGCATCCCCACGGAGACGAGCTAGGATGAATCAACCCTTTCTTCAATAGTTCATTCAACTGCACCTTAAGTTCAGCTAACTCATTCGGAGGCATCCTATAAGGTCTCCTAGAGATGGGCGCCGTGCCAGGCAACAACTCAATTTTAAATTCCACATCCCGATCCGGAGGGAGTCTGGCAAATCATCGGGAAAAACGTCCGGAAACTCATTTACTACGGGAATTTCAGCCAACGCCTTTGCTTGCACAGCATGAACTTCCCCAGACAATTTAACTTTTCTGGGAAGTTGTACTAGAAAACCCTTTTGATCTGTAGGATCCCTGAGCATAACTACCCGAGTGGATGTATCAATGAGTACCCCATTCTGACTCATCCAATTCATGCCCAAAATAACATCTATGTCTAAACCCGGCAAAACCAATAAAGCAAGCGAATAATTTCGCCCTTCTATCTCAAACTCAAGGTTCCCCACTACTTTATTCGTGGAAATATTCCCACTTGCAGCACTAGTGCAATAACCCACACTTTCAACAGTATGTAACTTGTGTGCAAACTTTGATGCAAACTTAGGACTGATAAAGGAATGCGAAGCACCTGAATCAAAAAGTACCACTACAGGGTGTTGGTCAACTAGGAACTTACCAGCAGTGACCACCTCACCAGATGGGATTTCCTCAATACTGTTATAATGAGCGTGCCCCTGACGGCCACCTTGGTTGACATTCTTCTTAGGGTAAGGACAGTTCCAGGACCAATGGCCTGGCTTGTTGCAGTTCTAGCAAGGCATGTTGCTGGGAGGAACACTAGAGCTGCCCTGACCAGAGTTTCCCTTTGGCAGAGCGACTGTATAAGCCTTGCGGAACCCAGTTTTGGCAGCAGGCTTCTTCTGTGGCGGACGGAACTTGGTATTCTGAGCAGGTGGGCGAGGGGAAGACCTAGGTGCAGCTGAGGTCCGAGACTGCGAAGCACTCGCCTCAAGGGCCCTCTTACGGCTCTTAGAGGCAGAATAAATAGCATTATTGTTCTCCTGAGTCAAGGCATCACTGATAAAATCATTGAAGGTAGTACACTTGCTAGTGCCCATAGTCTTCATCAGCTTTGGGCCGAGGCCCCTTTTGAAGCTAGCATTTTTCTTGGCATCGGTATCCACAAACTCTATGGCATACCTTGCCAGGTTGTTGAAAGACTGCAGATATTCAGTCAAGATTTTATTTTCTTGCGACAGCCTCATGAATTCTGTGTGCTTGATTGCCATAAGACCTGGAGGAATATAGTTCCCACGGAATGCTGCCTTGAACTGGTCCCAAGCAATCGGGACATTGGCAGGCAGTGTGGAACGATAGTGGCTCCACCAAATACCCGCAGGACCATGCAATTGATGAGAAGCATATTCAGTCTTTAGCTCATCGGTCAAGCGAAGCAGACGAAACTTTTGCTCAATAGTGTTCAACCACTCGTCGGCTTGCAATGGTTCCTCCGCCTCCTTAAAGAGCGGGGGCTTAGTATCAAGGAAGTCCTTAAAATCACTGTACTGATTGGGTTCTGGGCCCTGGCGGCCATGACGAGCCTCCCGGTTGGCAAGCTGGCGCATCGCATCTACCAGCATGCGCTGCCCCTCTACCACGGACTGCATCAGCTCAGCCGGAGTAGGCGGTGGCGGAGGGGGTGGCTGTTCCTCATCCTCATTGCCACGACCTCGACGAAGATTGTACGACATCTGCAAAATACATAGCCAATGAGCACTGACGATGTGGGAAACTTGTAGATGAATTATTGCAATTATGTCAAACTGACTCCATGAAATGGACTTCTCAAAATAATTAAGGCACAATAATTCATCACAACGACACAATCCATTCAAGCGCGTCGATTGACGTAACCATACGAGGGAATCCAACAAGATGTACTTTGATAAAGGCTCACTCACGAGGAGCACAACAGTTATTGAACCGTTTACGTTAATATATACGTGATTTTTGACCATTCGCACGGTGCTTGGATTCGATCTCAAAATTTTTAATTGACTAAGAAAGGCTACTTCAAACTGACCACAAAGAGACTTCTCAACGGTAGAGTTCTATGGTGGATCATGACTAGCCACCTCGATACCAGCGCGTGCTAAGCAGCACAGCCTTATGTCGCGCGCCATAGGAGGCCCTCGGTTTCGTCGCGGCACCGAAGGGTGCTAATCGTGACACCATCATTGAACACAACACAATAAGACCCCCAATTGTGATCGAAATTAACAGGTTCCAACTAACATCCAGGAAACATAGGGTTCAGCCTTACATCCCAAAGTCAAGTTATTACAACGCCTCACTCCCTCACAGGGAGGGCACAAAAGACGATCTAACACCATAGCTACATGATGACTACTCTAAGCATCATCCTCAGAGTCAGTGTCAAGGATCTCCCCGCCGTCCTCATCACTAGCAGGTCTAACTCCTCATCTTCTTCTTCTTCTTCCTCTGGCTCTTCTTCTGGTGCTTCTTCTGGTGCGGCAGCTTGGGGCTCATTGACCTCCGCTTCATCATCATCCTCAGCCATGAAGATTCCCGAACCCATGTCCTCATCTACGTTGTTGTTTTGAGGTAGCAGAGGATTAAGCTGGTTGTTCAGGCGGTGCACTTCTTCATGAAGGTTGTCATTGTATTCTTCAGCATTCTCCAACTGTTGCTCGAGCTCAAACTGACGAGCTCTCAGAACGTTCTCCTCGTGCCAGGCTTCATCCCTCTGGTTCATGACACGGACCAGCATGCGTTGACAGTTGCGATTTGCCACTGTCAGCCTTTGGACTGCAAGCGTTTCCTGATCACGGTCATGGATTACTTGCTCCAGTTGCTGCCGCGCTACATCCCTAGCAGCAGTCACTTCGGCCAACTCAGCCCGCAGCCTTTCCACCTCAGTGGGCTCGGGGCGGGGCTCACGTGGAGCTAGCTGGTGGCGAGGAGCCCTTCCTCCGGTCGACATACGGGCGGTCATCTTAGTACGTGCCATCTGTACCAACAAGATACGACTTAAAGTGAGGATCATTTAGGGGATACGAAATTTAATTTAGTCGGGACTATTGAAATTTTCAAGGAGGGAGTAAATGAAATGTATGACATAATTAAACATGAGCTGTAACAGAACCGACCAAATTATAAGAGCACAAGTAAAAAACAAGCACCGAAGCGCTCAAATTTTCGAACTTGAGCCCATATAATCCCGGTAGTCAATTGAAACCACGAAGGATTTCAAACCAACTTGATTACAACCAAGATCGCATCATTCAACATGCAACATCATACGTTACACTGTTAGTGTACCTGCAGAAAACCTCATTGCAGCCCAACAATTTCTCAAAATAAACACACACGAAAGCAGTAAACTAAATACTTTCCATATACACATCCCCCGATGTATATACTTCAGTATCAAAGCTACCCGATTTATAGATGCCCACAATTAAGTGCTTACATACTTACATGGTTTGAACATGTAATTATACAAGTCACCAAAACTACTCTCCCCTAGACCGCCGGTTGGACGATCATGCTCTCCCAACTCACACTTACCAGAGCGTCGAGGCAATTGATCCATACATTACCATCCAAGTGGATTGTCACACCCGGTTTTCTAAAGAACAAAACCAGGCTAATCATATGTGTGCCCAGGAAGTCCACACATATGCCAGAATGAAAAAGTATCAGAAACAATGTTATTATATAACGTATACATAGCTATATTAACACTTACATCAGAGTATCGCGGAACGGTGACTAAACTTCAGGCTCCATTCTTCTCAGGGACGGCTGACTGGGGGTAACATATGCCTAGCACTTCTACTAGTCTTCTGGAAACTCCACTACACCTTTGTCCTTCTTCCGAGTAGCATCTTACTACACACTGGAGTGTGGGGGAAATAGCAAGAGTGAGTCCATGTCGAACTCAACAAGTATAACACAGGGTTCATGAGGCTCAAATGGCTAGACACTATTTTGACTGCGTTTAGCTTTTAACCATCATATAATTAGCAATTGAGTAGCATCAATATAATCCAATTCCATTAATGAATCAATGATCAATTGTAATAAGGATAATGAATAGCATTAACATAAACATAATAATAATCAACAATGATTAAGCATGATATAACAGTTATAATCAACTATTCCGTAAGAATCCCCAAGGCCGCTCGTATCCGTGAGCACGGCTAGTATACCAGTTTTTAACTCTGCGCAGAGGTGTACACTTTCACTGTGAGTCATGATTTCCAAATGAGTGGGGAGATCAAGCCCAAACACCGGAGAACCATATAAAGTCATTCAAAAGTTCGTCTAACAAGTTAGGGCCATTAGATTCACTCGGCAGGCAGGTGTAGAACCCCCCTTCCTAGTGGCACAACAACCGCAGCCTATACACACTAAGGACAGGGGCTCGCCCTACACCCAACGTGGCAAGCCTTTCTTACGCCACTTAAGGTAACCACTAACAAGCTAGAAAAGGTCTTTTATATAACTAAAGCCAGAGCCATATAGCCCTCACAGCTGTACAGTATGTCCCGGTTATCACTTAGAGATAAGTCCTTATGGAGAGAAACCAGAGCATCAAAATAATACACATGCTCTAGCCCCCTTTTAACAGTAGTAAAATCATCTTAATGGTTGATTGCTTAATCGATTAATCAAATTACAAGATCATTGTTCATATTTTAAGCACTAGCAGTAGCTACCCATATGCATTCCCAAGGTTGACAAGGAATCAAGATAACAATCACTAAGTTATAATCTCTAAGGTTGTCAAGGTAAGCACATGCATATGTATGATAATTTTAATGTATAGGTAACAAGGATAGTCCTGTGTTATACTTGCCTTGATCAAAACTTTCCGGGTGATACTGCTGATCTGGCTCAAAGTAATACTCCTGATCGTCCAGAAACTGCTCACCGTCTAAACTCGATCATCAAGCATCAACACACAATCATCCGAGCAATCATACACGAAGCAAACAAAGAGACATAATTAAAACAGTACACCAATAGTAGCAAAACAGTATACAAAGTTTGTAAAACTCTTCTACACGTTACTACGATCACACAGACGTAAAGATCACGAAATTCGGATTTAAAACGTGAAAGTTATGAATTTTCTAATATTTCCTATAGATAAATAATTACTTAAATATAAACTCGAAAATTAAATTTCCCAAACCTACTGTACAGCTATACTAACATGTAGAGCTCGCAAATACGAATCTAACGCAACTTGTACGGGTCAAATCAGAGTTAAAACGAAGATTTTATGATCAAAACAAGATTAGTGGCAAAACTGTAAATAGTATCATCTTCTACCTTGAGCTTGGAGGAGCTCTGGTCAGCTATGGTGGAACCTCGCCGGAGAGAAGCAAGATGAGATGGAAACTCGATGAAACGGCGATGGATTCGCACAAACAGATATACCACGGTGTAGAGAACGACGAGGGCTACCTCTTGGTGGTGGTGGCTGGCGTCGGGACACGATGGTTTGGCCGGAAAAGCTCGTCGGAAGTTCACCAGAACGCAAGCTGTAGATGCAGTACTTCGGCGAGAGGTGGAGGGAGCTACGAGCGGCGGCTCGGGATAAGGGTTGTACTTCTGAACCAGGACGTCGAGGGCTACGCCGTCATATATATAGTCGTAGAGTTTGGAAACTTTTAGGAATTTCTTAATTTCGGTATTATTTTAATTCCGCGAATAAAAATAATTCCAGAAAATCTAAAATTACCTTTCTAGCCGCGAAAAATAGCCCGGAGCTCAGAAAAATCACGGGAAAAATCCTAGAGACTCTTGAAAAGATAAGGAACTCAACTAAATGAGTTTGAACTCGTGAAAAGATTGATGAAGAGTCAAGGAAAAGATTAAGCTCACAGAAATTGGAATTTTAAATCCAGA
Organism: Saccharum spontaneum; assembly: GCA_022457205.1. Taxonomy (NCBI): domain Eukaryota; kingdom Viridiplantae; phylum Streptophyta; class Magnoliopsida; order Poales; family Poaceae; genus Saccharum; species Saccharum spontaneum. The sequence goes on along the minus strand of CM039598.1, from coordinate 39,720,505 downwards.
AAATGCCAAAAAAAATTTCGATGAGAAGTAAACGTCATCCTATGGTATTTTAAAAAAATAATAGCACTCACCAACACCAAAGACAAGCATCACACAAACACCACATTATCAAATTAATATGAAAAAGTTTAAAACCAAAATTTTCTATATTTAAATTAGCAGCAACTTAACTTATCTAATAAATTTATTCAAATATTGAAATCATTTATTTTATTTAGTGTTTTTCATGCACAATCCAAAATAGAAAATTTTGGGTGTGACAATTCTACCCCACTTAACAGGAATCTCGTCCCGAGATTTGGAGAGACTAGGGAGAAAAAGTTGATCTGCAAATCTTCACACTTCTCTGATCAACTCTTATCCAATGATGATGCCACAAGCTCAAAACCAACTTTGTAAATGTCTCCTTTAGACCCTTATGATTCTTGTAGATGGTTCTAACAGGTTACCAACCCTGAAAAAAAATATCTGCGCTCGATAATGACTTTGCAATCATGTAGATAGCTGATGCTTCCAGGTGACAAAATAGAACGTATAAATCCTCCATCTTGTGTCGTCTTTAGTTCGGCAAAACACCTTAAGAAGATATCAATTGGAGGACACTAATGGATAAATTGTATTTGTTTCTGAATGATAACTGCCATCATGTCCTTCTACCATCTCAAAGAAATTCATGAGCATATACAAGAACAAGTAACCTACACTTCCTCGCGAGCAGAAAAATGGCAGTGCAGAAATACAGTTATAACTCAAGTTCTACGAATCCAATGATATTGTAGCTTATACCGTTGGAAAGCTCATCAAATTTACTACAACTTTCTTATAGAACACTGCTCCAGATTCTGCAGTTAAGGCAGTCAAAAACTATGCACAACAGAAACTATTCCAGGTTGCTGACAGCACAGATGCATCGCCTTGTGATTTTCATAACTCCCAAACCATAATAGCTATCAGGGTGGTTCTTACCATCAGAGAAAGATATTGAAGTCTACTATTGTCCAGAATTTATCCATGATTTTTTTGGGCATCCAAAAATATAGGTATAAACTAAGAAAGGCAGACTGTTCTAAAAAAACAGGATAAGGCAGAAACGAGATTCAGAGAGACTAGAGAGATAGATGACACTAATCTTCAAGTCTTCATGCTTCTTTGTATTTGTGTTGATGAGATATAAGACATGGATCGAGGATAGCCAAAACATGACAAGAAAGATAAAGTTTGATCTTCAGTTCTTCATACCTTGTCGCTCGAGATTAATGATGGTAGCGGACGCTACCCCACTTAACAAAAATTTTGGTCCACCTGGCGATGTCATTGAAGGCAACACTTTGCAATTCATAAAAATCTTGATCAGGATCAAACTGACGATGATACCATAGGTTCAAAAACCAACATAGCGAAGATATTCCTCAGATTTTTGTGATCCACGTAGATGTCGTTCTTATAATCCCAATAAATGCCACACTTACAGCCTTAAGAGCTTTCCACATTCAACTCTCTTGAGCTCTTCTTCATAGTAACTCCACTAGAGAATACCTATCCAAGTAGAAAACTCCCTTCACTTAAAACTTACTAAACATACTTGATATGGGGGTGATGTCATCTAAGTTTTCATGAAACTAACTATAGACTTCCAACATCTCCTTCCTATGTCATCCAGGCTAACTTGTATAGAGTATGTTGAATTGAATGTTGAACTCCCAACTGATGATAGCTTGAAGTGAAGACCAGTCCTGACGAATACCCGAGCTTCTTGTAGACGATCCCACAAAGCACTAATCCCAAGCAAACAACACTAGCACATGAGTAGACTTCCAATCATAGAGATAACCACTTCTTCCAAGTGAAGCACTAGGACATACGAAACCTTCATCTTGCAACACTCACAACTTTGCTACCCCTTAAGAAAAAGAAACTAGGGGACACCAAAGTAACTTGCATATCCTTTTATACTAGATAACCATAATAATCTCTAATGTAAGATTTCAAGGCAAATCAATGAGATTCAAAGATGTCCAATGATATATTCACTTATACGAGATAAGGAAGTAATGCAGAAAATTTCTGGGCGAATTCCAATTTTAGCAGTTCAGTAAATCTGGCATAACTCGAGCTACAAAGATCCAAATGAAGTGATCTTTACATGGTTGGAAAGCTTATGAAATTATCTACAACTTTTATTAATAGCACTTTTCCAGGTTCTATCATTAAATTAATCAAAAACAGAGCTTAGCCAAAACTGTTCCAGAATTCCAGACTGTGTAGTAACCTCAACTTAGAACAGGTATATCTCTTAGCTCAAAATAGATAAAAAGGTAAGTCTAGTGGGTTTGGAAAGATATAGAAGTCTAGTTATTCCCAGTAAAATTTCATAAATTTCTGATGTCCATATCTTGAGATATAACAGAAGCATTGCAGACTGCTATAGAAATCAGCATGCGGAGTATTACGTAAAACCTACCCCACTTAAAATGGATCGAGCTACTCCTCAAGACTTATACCTTCTGAGCCACCTTTGAAACATGAGAACAAGGTAACACACAAGCAACACATCAAGCAAAACAAGCACACATCACATCATCGGTACTACACGTGCTTCTTCAACAATGGTGATCATCCTAATGGCACATTGGAGATGATGAAAGGCCATCGAACTTTTGAAAAAGGTGAGATCAGAAAACCTTTAGTAAAAACAACATAAAACAAAAACCAAGGGAGTAAGAAATAATAGCTCAAAGGAAGCTATCAAGGAGAGGATACAACAAGACAAGGAAGAGGAATAGTCAAAATCAATGAGTCAAGGGATGACAAAATAGTTTTATCGTAAAATAAGTTTTAGAATACGTCCAGTGCTACTTGACATACGTCCTACAGTCAACCTGGCTCTGATACCACTCTGTCACACCCGGTTTTCTAAAGAACAAAACCAGGCTAATCATATGTGTGCCCAGGAAGTCCACACATATGCCAGAATGAAAAAGTATCAGAAACAATGTTATTATATAACGTATACATAACTATATTAACACTTACATCAGAGTATCGCGGAACGGTGACTAAAGTTCAGGCTCCATTCTTCTCAGGGACGGCTGACTGGGGGTAACATATGCCTAGCACTTCTACTAGTCTTCTGGAAACTCCACTACACCTTTGTCCTTCTTCCGAGTAGCATCTTACTACACACTGGAGTGTGGGGGAAATAGCAAGAGTGAGTCCATGTCGAACTCAACAAGTATAACACAGGGTTCATGAGGCTCAAATGGCTAGACATTGTTTTGACTGCGTTTAGCTTTTAACCATCATATAATTAGCAATTGAGTAGCATCAATATAATCCAATTCCATTAATGAATCAATGATCAATTGTAATAAGGATAATGAATAGCATTAACATAAACATAATAATAATCAACAATGATTAAGCATGATATAGCAGTTATAATCAACTATTCCGTAAGAATCCCCAAGGCCGCTCGTATCCGTGAGCACGGCTAGTATACCAGTTTTTAACTCTGCGCAGAGGTGTACACTTTCACTGTGAGTCATGATTTCCAAATGAGTGGGGAGATCAAGCCCAAACACCGGAGAACCATATAAAGTCATTCAAAAGTTCGTCTAACAAGTCAGGGCCATTAGATTCACTCGGCAAGCAGGTGTAGAACCCCCCTTCCTAGTGGCACAACAACCGCACCAGGAAGTCCACACATATGCCAGAATGAAAAAGTATGAGAAACAATGTTATTATATAACGTATACATAGCTATATTAACACTTACATCAGAGTATCGCGGAACGTTGACTAAACTTCAGGCTCCATTCTTCTCAGGGACGGCTGACTGGGGGTAACATATGCCTAGCACTTCTACTAGTCTTCTGGAAACTCCACTACACCTTTGTCCTTCTTCCGAGTAGCATCTTACTACACACTGGAGTGTGGGGGAAATAGCAAGAGTGAGTCCATGTCGAACTCAACAAGTATAACACAGGGTTCATGAGGCTCAAATGGCTAGACACTATTTTGACTGCGTTTAGCTTTTAACCATCATATAATTAGCAATTGAGTAGCATCAATATAATCCAATTCCATTAATGAATCAATGATCAATTGTAATAAGGATAATGAATAGCATTAACATAAACATAATAATAATCAACAATGATTAAGCATGATATAGCAGTTATAATCAACTATTCCGTAAGAATCCCCAAGGTCGCTCGTATCCGTGAGCACGGCTAGTACACCAGTTTTTAACTCTGCGCAGAGGTGTACACTTTCACTGTGAGTCATGATTTCCAAATGAGTGGGGAGATCAAGCCCAAACACCGGAGAACCATATAAAGTCATTCAAAAGTTCGTCTAACAAGTTAGGGCCATTAGATTCACTCGGCAGGCAGATGTAGAACCCCCCTTCCTAGTGGCACAACAACCGCAGCCTATACACACTAAGGACAGGGGCTCACCCTACACCCAACGTGGCAAGCCTTTCTTACGCCACTTAAGGTAACCACTAACAAGCTAGAAAAGGTCTTTTAAATAACTAAAGCCAGAGCCATATAGCCCTCACAGCTGTACTATATGTCCCGGTTATCACTTACAGATAAGTCCTTATGGAGAGAAACGAGAGCATCAAAATAATACACATGCTCTAGCCCCCTTTTAACAGTAGTAAAATCATCTTAATGGTTGATTGCTTAATCGATTAATCAAATTACAAGATCATTGTTCATATTTTAAGCACTAGCAGTAGCTACCCATATGCATTCCCAAGGTTGACAAGGAATCAAGATAACAATCACTAAGTTATAATCTCTAAGGTTGTCAAGGTAAGCACATGCATATGTATGATAATTTTAATGTATAGGTAACAAGGATAGTCCTGTGTTATACTTGCCTTGATCAAAACTTTTCGGGTGATACTGCTGATCTGGCTCAAAGTAATACTCCTGATCGTCCAGAAACTGCTCACCGTCTAAACTCGATCATCAAGCATCAACACACAATCATCCGAGCAATCATACACGAAGCAAACAAAGAGACATAATTAAAACAGTACACCAACAGTAGCAAAACAGTATAAAAAGTTTGTAAAACTCTTCTACACGTTACTACGATCACACAGACGTAAAGATCACGAAATTCAGATTTAAAACGTGAAAGTTATGAATTTTCTAATATTTCCTATAGATAAATAATTACTTAAATATAAACTCGAAAATTAAATTTCCCAAACCTACTGTACAGCTATACTAACATGTAGACCTCGCAAATACGAATCTAACGCAACTTGAACGGGTCAAATCGGAGTTAAAACGAAGATTTTATGATCAAAACAAGATTAGTGGCAAAACTATAAATAGTATCATCTTCTACCTTAAGTTTGGAGGAGCTCCGGTCAGCCATGGTGGAACCTCGCCGGAGAGAAGCAAGATGAGATGGAAACTCGATGAAACGGCAATGGATTCGCGCAAACAGATATACCACGGTGTAGAGAACGACGAGGGCTACCTCTTGGTGGTGGTGGCTGGCGTCGGGATGCGACGGTTTGGCCAGAAAAGCTCGTCGGAAGTTCACCGGAACGCAAGCTGTAGATGCAGAACTTCGGTGAGAGGTGGAGGGAGCTACGAGCGGCGGCTCGGGATAAGGGTTGTACTTCTGAAACCAGGGCGTCGAGGGCTACGCCGTCATATATATAGTCGTACAGTTTGGAAACTTTTCGGAATTTTTTAATTTCGGAATTATTTTAATTCCGCGAATAAAAATAATTCTAGAAAATCTAAAATTACCTTTTTAGCCGCGAAAAATAGTCCGGAGCTCAGAAAAATCACGGGAAAAATCCTGGAGACTCTAGGAAAGATAAGGAACTCAACTAAATGAGTTTGAACTCGTGAAAAGATTGATGAAGAGATCAAGGAAAAGATTAAGCTCACAGAAATTGGAATTTTAAATCCAGAAAATGCCAAAAAAAATTTCGATGAGAAGTAAATGTCATCCTATGGTATTTTAAAAAAATAATAGCACTCACCAACACCAAAGACAAGCATCACACAAACACCACATTATCAAATTAATATGAAAAAGTTTAAAACCAAAATTTTCTATATTTAAATTAGCAGCAACTTAACTTATCTAATAAATTTATTCAAATATTGAAATCATTTATTTTATTTAGTGTTTTCAAGTATAACACAGGGTTCATGAGGCTCAAATGGCTAGACACTGTTTTGACTGCGTTTAGCTTTTAACCATCATATAATTAGCAATTGAGTAGCATCAACATAATCCAATTCCATTAATGAATCAATGATCAATTGTAATAATGATAATGAATAGCATTAACATAAACATAATAATAATCAACAATGATTAAGCATGATTAGTAGTTATAATCAACTATTCCGTAAGAATCCCCAAGGCCGCTCGTATTCGTGAGCATGGCTAGTATACCAGTTTTTAACTCTGCGCAGAGGTGTACACTTTCACTGTGAGTCATGATTTCGAAATGAGTGGGGAGATCAAGCCCAAACACCAGAGAACCATATAAAGTCATTCAAAAGTTCGTCTAACAAGTTAGGGCCATTAGATTCACTCGGCAGGCAGATGTAGAACCCCCCTTCCTAGTGGCACAACAACCGCAGCCTATACACACTAAGGACAGGGGCTCCCCTACACCCAACATGGCAAGCCTTTCTTACGCCACTTAAGGTAACCACTAACAAGCTAGAAAAGGTCTTTTAAATAACTAAAGCCAGAGCCATATAGCCCTCACAGCTGTACTGTATGTCCCGGTTATCACTTACAGATAAGTCCTTATGGAGAGAAACCAGAGCATCAAAATATGCCAAAAAAATTTTCGATGAGAAGTAAACGTCATCCTATGGTATTTTAAAAAAATAATAGCACTCACCAACACCAAAGACACGCATCACACAAACACCACATTATCAAATTAATATGAAAAAGTTTAAAACCAAAAATTTCTATATTTAAATTAGCAGCAACTTAACTTATCTAATAAATTTATTCAAATATTGAAATCATTTATTTTATTTAGTGTTTTTCATGCACAATCCAGAATAGAAAATTTTGGGTGTGACATGGATGGCATCCATACAATATCACGCCGCATGGACGATGAAACAAAAACAAACAAGGCCCCCAAGTTAGTACTTATAATAAGCCACCTAAGAGTCCTTATCTGGGCTAAGGGATGTGATCACTGGCATACCTATAAAAATAATTTTTATAGTTTTAACCCTTTTCATAAACAAATACTTTTGTTTTTAATTACTCGTATGATGTGTTTAATGTTGAATTATGCTCCGGTACCAACTGTAACAGAACCGACCAAATTATAAGAGCACAAGTACAAAAACAAGCACCGAAGCGCTCAAATTTTTGAACTTGAGCCCATATAATCCCGGTAGTCAATTGAAACCACGAAGGATTTCAAACCAACTTGATTACAACCAAGATCACATCATTCAACATGCAACATCATACGTTACATTTCACAAGTAGTTCAGAAATAAGTTTACACCACGGAGTTGCAATTATTACAAACCAAGTTTGAAAAGTAGCGGAAGCATAACACACACACACCAGTTGTTTAACTACTGCCAGTCTTGTTGATCAACAACCCGCAAAAGCATGAGGAAAGTACAAAAAAGATGAACACGCCCTAGTGATCTAGTCTTCGTCACCCGCAGGGTGGAGACAAGTCTTGCAGAAGCCTTGACAGAGCATATCATCTGCAACAGGGGGGAATAAACCCTGAGTACTGGAATGTACTCAGCTAGACTTACCTATCAAAAACCAGAAATAAAATGACACCAAGGATTATGCGAGGCTTACACAAGAGGCTAGCTGACACCACATTTTGCATAAAGGCATAAGTAGTTGAAACTCTTATAACCTGTACTAGCAGTTATTTTTAGCATTTACCTGTCATCTATTTTAGCACCTGTACTAAACATCCACTTGATTATCATCAAACAATTATTAACATCTTATCCATAGCAGGTATAAATTGTGGCAACAATGTATCATTCACTTAACCATCTATTCAATTAATGAGATCTACGTTGCCGCTGCTCAAGTCAAATGCTCACTAACCGGGAGCGACGGCGATTCGAATCGAATTCCTATCCAGCTGGAGGGGTACTTCTAACACTCACCGTGCAGACCCCTGCCAGGGTCGCATAGGCCACCTTTTCATATGATTCAGGAATCACGGGTCCGAATGATGTCGCGACCCCAAGGACGACACTCTGCCAGGTGATAGGGACTCTAACCCCCCTTGGTCTCACGCCAATGTCCCCAAGCACATCCTTTCTCTCCTCCAAGAAGCAACCTACCATTCGATTCCCGGCCTGAATCACATTACTCGGCTTCACGGTCGGAACGACTTATCCGACCAACTAAGTGTTAGACTGCGTTCAACATGACTCAAGGACGTACAGCGAATCGGTCCTTAAACGACTCAGACGGGCATAGCTCCACACCCAAGACGTGAAGTGTCTTGCGGCTGTACAATCGAACTCCCGCCCGGTCTCAATTCATTTTAAAGCATGGTTCCATCCACGATAGCCATAAAGCCACTCGTGACTCCTTCCTACATCTCGCGGATGACCGGAAATCACCCGACTTCTACCGTACTAAGCAAGGCTAAGCATCGACATATGCCTAAACCTAAATTAGGATTTAAGTACGATATCTGGACAAGGACATGTATAATGCAACAATTGTTTTCATACAACTCCTACAACTTAATGCAGTAAACAATTAAAAGTACTCAAGATATATTTATAAAACGATGGGTTCAGCATGCACCGGGGCTTGCCTTTGAGAAAGGTCGAGGGCCGGTGGTCAGGACACTCGGGCAGATCTTCTGCAGGAGCTTCTCCGCCGGTTGGTTCGTCTGCTGGCTCCGGCTGGTCCTGGACTTCCTCCAGAATCACTTGCTCGAACTCGAGGAGTGTTACCCCCTCCGGAACACCTATTGCATGAGTGCATAATAAATCTCATGGATGCATAATGAAAGATGCAGCATGCTCGGAATGAAATGCATTACAACATTCTTAAAGCTCTATTCAAATCACTTCAAATAGTAGGTGCAAATTTCCTCTCCGGTAGAGAAGTACTCACCTAATCTACTCAACCTAAGATATAGCTGTTCTTCTTCGGTTAAGGCCCTAACACCTAACAATTACAAGAGTAGCATTACTTAGGTTACCACATCCAACAGCAAAATACCATAGTAAAACATTCTGGACAGCAGCTACTAGTTTCTAACATAACTGCAGATTCCCAACTCTAAAAGATATGATCTAAGACAATCTGGAAAGCTTAAGAAATGCACTACAATTCATTTTCAGACCTCAACCCTAAATTCCTAAGTTTTCCATGTCGAATTTCATAAGTTCCAGAATCTGTCCTCTCTAAACAGAGAGTAGCCAATTCTGGACTGTCACTTAAAACAGCAATAACTCCCAAACTACTAAGCCAAATGCTCCTAAATTTTGACACAAGCTAGTTTATCAAATTTACTACAACTTTGGTATTTACAAGTTTTCGAGCAACCACCTTTATCAAAGGTCAAACCTAGAAATACTACTAGCTGTCCAGAAAACCTAGAATTGCAAGGATTAAATATTTATTTATGTGGCAAACATCTCTTAAAACCAAACTAATGTTACCACAAGTTCACATAGGTCACAAAAACACCAGAAAGTAAGGTGTGCCCACCTAGAACATTTATTTATACTCATTTCTTAATTTACTTAATTAATTAAGTGGAATTTTAAACATATATGTAAACTGCTCCTAAAATTCTACCAAAATTACAGGGGCTCTCTGACCAAAAAGAGACTACCGTAAAAATTTGAACTAGATTTATTCACAGGAACTCCCTAGACAAAATTCACAAGTCCAAAAGGCTGATTTTTGTATAATCAATAAATCATATTGAAAAGTATCAAACAACAGATTTCATATTTTTCTTAGACACTCTAGGGTACCAAGACATTCTCCAAAAATTTATAAGAACATTGCTCTTGTAGAAAAATTACTAAAATTCATTCAAGTATTTCCTAAAATAAAAAGATAGCCTTATAACTTGAAAAGTACTTAAGCACTAATGCCCAAATTTTTACCAGAGCTAGGGCAAGTATAAATTAGCCTACCCACCAAATTTTATAATTTTTGGAATACTACAGCTCAAGTTACACATTTAACAAGTTTGCATTCAATTCAAAACACATTTGAAAGATCTATTTAACTCTCCCAAAAACTAAACATCACATACCAGATTTATATTTTTCTAAAATACTACACATCATTTAAACCCTAACAAAATTTATCTCATAAATTTTGGGCAAGTAAAACCCTAGATCTAAATTTTCCAAACCTCAGCAAGAATTCTGTGACAAAAAGAAAGAAAATCAAAACTGAACCCCAACCGCTACAGTGCTGGGCCGGCCCGAGACAGACGCGGCCCAAGACGCGCGCGCGCGGCCCGCTCGGCTCCCGCCCGCGCGCGGCAACAGACAGGTGGGTCCCCCGTGTCAGTGGAAGGGGACAGGGGAGCGGGCGGCAGTGAGCTCCAGCGAGCGATTTCTCGCCGCCGGTGGCTTCTCCGACCGATCCAAGTCCACCGACGTCTTGCCCGAACCCAACCGAACCGGGGCTAGCCCTTTTCCCGAAAGTTGAAGCACGCAGCACCTAGGCCGACGGCGATGGCGGACGGCCGTGGTGCCTGGCGGTACGCCGGCGAGTCCCGGCCGTCGCACGACCTACCGAAGGGTGCATCACCTTCCTAGACTCCTAGCAGACCTATCGAGACCACTCACACGGACGGGGACGGAGCGGAGCCGCTTGACCGCTTGAGCGCCTGGCCGGCAGCCATGGCGCGGCCGTGCACGGTCTCGTTCCGGCCTGGCTAACCCGATGCTGGCGGTAGCATCTTTACCCTAGCATCTACACGTGATAGGGAGGAGGAAACGTGGGTGAGGGCAGGCGGAGAACTACTGTGTGGTGTTGGCCACGGTGAACCGAGCATGGCGGAGCTCCGGTGACCTTTTGGGAGCGGGCGGAGGTGACAATGCGGCTCACCTCGGGCTCAATCAACTCTACTGGCTGGTCGAGGAGGTGTAGGGCGGTGAGGCAGAGGGAGGGACGCGATCTGGTGAGCGGTGGTGCGGTGGTGAGCGCGTGCGAGCTCGGAGACGGCTGCGGCGGCAATGGTGTCTCCGGTTTCCGCCTCGGTGAGCCCGGCCAGAGCGAGGGAGGGAGAAGAGAGTGAGCGCGAGTGAGGGGTTGGAGGTGGCCGCTCGGTGTTCAAACTCACGCCTGGGCTCGCGACGTGGAGGCAATGGCAGCGCTCGGTCGCCACGCGGCGACGTTCTTCTGCCCGTGCGCCACGACGCGGCCGTCGTCCGAGTTCGTTGACTGAATCAGAGCTGCAATGTGACCTCAATAGCCGACTGACAGAGCGAGTTTGGCACTAATTATCTCCTAAACCGGTTCGAGTTAGGAGCAGATGATAACATCAAAATTGTAGGGCTTCCTGAGGTCAACAACTTTGCTAATTGGCTCCAGAACAAATTCGGCTTGGATTTGAAACTATAAAGCTCCAAAGTGGTGCCCTTGAAACTGAAACGTGGTTTCAGTGACTGGAACCGACTGAAACCCTAACTTCTTGACACTAGATCTCCTAAACCATTGAGAACCAGGTAGGGTTGATGTTGGCAATGTTGTAGAGCTACATGAGGACTACAAGTTTGTCAATATGAGTGGAAGCTGGTTTGGCCTGGTTTGCAAACTACAAGCTCCTAAAGTAGGCCACAGTAAAACTGGAGGGACACTTGGAGACTTAGAAAAATTCTAAGTGTTGAGGCAGCCCCTCTAGCTGACTTGTGGGCCATTTTTGAGCATGTTCTGGTCAGTTTCATGAGATGGTCATATTGAGACTTTTGTTCCCCATAAAATTCCCTACAACTTTGCTTAAGGGTGCTCCTCCATGCAAGGTCTCTAAGCTAGACTTTTTAATTGGTCAAACTAGAGCATCCTAGGGCTAAATGGTGGTCAACCACAACTTGGAGGGCATTTTGGTAATTTTGGTCAACATGAACCTTGCTCCATGAGTTACCCTAAGTATAACTAAGGTGTTGTGAGACATAATTGGCTACTCTACCCTTTGGTTACACCAACTACCAAGTATCACATGATGTGAGCCAAACCAAAGCTCTAAAAACAATCACATTTGTTGCATTACATAAAATAACATTAATGATGCATGCTTATGCTTATGCAAATGCAATGCAATTATGGAGTTAAACACTTGAGGTGTTACATGTACCGCCTAACCAGTCTCTCCCATCATCCAAATGGGCGGCGCCCCCCGACTTGGCCATCATCGCTGTGTCACCCGCCACCACTGTCGGTCTGGTGGCATCCTAGCGACCCCTTCTAAGGCCAGCAACCATGGAAACCACCTTAGAAATCGCAAACCCTAATCCCCGAAGCTCGAAACCCTAACAATGGCGAAATCTTCAGCTCTAGCATTAGCATGGAGTTCTTACATTTTTCTATTTTTATCGATTTTTTATTGACAGTGTGCATGCCCAACGGTTACCATGTGTGCACACAAAATTAAGCATTCAAGTATACATAAACACTGCTATATACCGTACTATACATATACTTCACAGTTTTGATCCTAACCACCTTTTCTCACATGTTCCTTGGGACAGAGAACTCTCAAGCGCAAATATTTGGTGCCTGTCTACTAGGGCATCTATCCAATCCATGAAATGGGAACGACACTATACATAACCCATGATACAAACATTTATTCAGTAGATTATTATCTCCTATCATCACATACAGTTGATTTCAGTAAGGCCGTGCCAACCATGCTGAAATGAATAATTTGCATACTTACTATAAAGGGCTAGTTATTCCTTGTGGCTAAAAATTAGTCTAAATTTGTTGTGGTTGGCTAGCTAGTTGGCTAACAACTAGTCGAAGACTTAGCTAAAAATTAGTACACCTATTAATCCTCTTGTTTAGATACATTAGAGCTAATTTGAGCTAAAAATTAGCTCACTAACAGTTAGCTCATATGATGCAAACGTGGCCTTAAATAGCTTAGCCGGTGAAGGTTTATTGTGGTTAAACCAACCCATCTAGGTTCTAGTCTCCAACTTAGCATGGGCTCTCAAATTTACATCTAATTATTATTGTTTTCGATAATAGGAGATTCGGCCATTGATAGTGAGTTGCAGTGATCATTTCACCAATCTCTCTCTCTATATATACCAATCTCACATATAAGCTATAGAAGAAGGATGTACGTGTGCTTGTTTATATGGGTAACGTATATGTGCATATAACTATCAATGTTTTTACTATGTTTTCAAAGATTAAACGAGTCGTATATATGTTTCGTTCTCCAGCATGTATATAATAAACAATAAATGGACCATTATATGAACAACTTTTTTTTTGCGAACAGACCATTATATGAACAACGATGGTGAAGGATACTTTATGGTTTTTCACGATAAGTGGCACGCAGCACTACAACCCACGCCTCATAATGTCAATGGTTTCGATGATTTTGCGTCCACGTAGACTTCACCAGTAACCCAATCTTATCTTTAAAAATTTGGCCATTTTAGTTGTTCTCTAAGCTATTAACTAGCCCCCTAGCTAAAGGCATGTTGGATAGAATACCTAATTACTAGCAGTTAAAATTGGCTCTAGTGTATCCAAAGAAGAGGATTAACAGGCATACCAATGTTTTAGCCAAGTCTTCAACTAGTTGTTAGCCAACTAGCTAGCCAACCATAACTAATTTAGACTAATTTTTAACCCCTAACTAGTAATTAGTTATGTGTATCCAAGCTCTGAATAATATAATAAAGCTTACTATCAGCTGGAGAACCCGATCCAAACATATATCTGGCTAACAAAAAGCTATTAGATAGTTTTCTCTAGCTAATATATAGCTAATAATTATCTTTTTGGATCCATACACCTCGTCTGTCAAAATCAAAATAAAAAAGTTTAACTCAGGACAAACTAAGATGGCCTATATTTTGAGACAGAAGACGATAATAGCTAAAGAAAACAGTAGGACGCCATCGGAGGAACTTAACAAACTAATGCTTGATTTCAACTTGACACACAGCTACCAAACCAGAATATATGTAAGGATTTTTTTCTAATACTATATGTGCCATCTTTGATCGTTGTCATTAACATGGATCATGTTGCTCCATATGCAATTTATTATTATCATTGCCAGTGCCTTGATAAATCTTCTATCATTGGCCATTGTGAAGAGTAAATCACAAAGTTAGAGTTAACTATGTGTTCCACGTTCATCGTGCAGTGCATCAGTTAAGTTGACCAGCAGAATTATTTGTCCAAGTTACTCAACAGTGGATGCGAGCCTTTCACTACTACACAAACGATTTTGTTAGATGAAAAATGCTCTATCAAAAACAAATTAAGTTCTAGCCTCTGTAACAATATGATCATGTGTCCTCTTGCAGACAATCACGACCGCACCAGATCTTAGAGAGGAGTGGATGGGCAAAGGAGAGGAGATAGGGAGATTTAAAGAGGGAGAAGAGAAAGGGAGGTGGGACTGTGGGAGAGATACGGTGGGTTGCTAGAGGTTTTGGCCAGGTGGTGTTTGTAGGTATGTCTAAAAGAAACAAGTGAGGTGCCGGCTCCACCTTCTCCTAGATAAGCATTTAAGGCAGGAGATCACTGAACTAGCAATTGATTTCATTTTTAGACATGCCAAAATCAATTTTTACGAACAGGTTTTGAAACTATTACCACCTATTATAGAATGAGACATTAACAAGAATGATTTTCTTTAGTAAAATTATTCTTGAAATTTGATTTTCAAGGCAGTGTGTAAAAATGTTTTTAAAAATCAGAATAAATTATAAAACTGTGAAAAAAATAGAAAAAAATTCTCTTGATTGAAAATTCATACCCATTAACTCTTGGCTCATGCATATATATGAGCCCCCCCCCCCCCCCCCGAATATTTCAACCACTAAATGATATCAAATGGAAAAAGTCAACTCAAATATTTTAGATCTCGTCATGCAGTACTATAACTTGGATATAGTGTGTCTCTCCATTTGAGGGTTTTTTTTTTTTTGCAAATCTGAATTTCAAAATCTAAAAAATTAAAACGTATATTGGGACTGTAAACAAGCTGTATACAATTTTGACCTCATCTGATTTTATTTGAAAATTTTATGAATTTATTTGCTCGGTAGCTATTTTCATGGGCGTGTTGACTAAGTCAATTGCTGCTAGAAATCGACCCATTTTCAAAGGGTAGATGGTATAACAAACTGTTCTAGCAATATGATTTCTAGGTATAGTTGGTTTACATCTGCCACTTCTCAAATTAAAGCAAATCGATTTCCAGGGGCAGTTTTATTTGGTCAACTACCCATGAAAATCGATTTCAATGGGTAGTTTAGAGGCTTGTGTCTTTGGTAGACATTTATAAGGACGGTTTGTTATACGAAACAAGTGTAAAATAATCATAGGTGTCCTCTAAAAATCATTTGTCTAGTAGTGTTTTGTGTTTACAACTGAAGTCAGTGGCTAAGAATCACATGGAAATCGATTCTGTCTTCATATTATTGACTTGACCTACAACCAGAATTTAAGGGTCTTTTTGGAAAACTGGAATTTCATAGGAATGCACAAAAGCTTTATTATTCCAATTCAATTTTACGGGAAAAACGCAGGAACGGGGAAAAGTTCCCGCGTTCCAAACAGGGATTTTGATTTATTCAAAACTAAAGCTATCCAACTTCAGCTAGGTTTCTAAAAGATACATCATACATCACAAAGCTATAACATGATTTTTTTTCAAGGGCATAACAGGAATTAGTTTGATTAAACCCATCATAAAATATCTTGATAATGCACGGTTAAGTTGACTTGCAGTTGTTTTGTTTGGTATTGTAGACGCATATGTTTTTGTTAAAAGTCAGTCAAAATTAAAAATATATATATACCTAAAAATAATTAGAATGCCACCGACGTACAAATATTAAGGTGCTTCTGAAGTCGTCACGACATTGGCAGCAGTAAGTTTTCGAAACCCTATGAGAGATACCCTACGAATGCAGGGTTAAGTTGACTGGCAGATCAATTTGGCAAGTTGCTTCACGCGTACAGCATCATTTGACAGTAGTGTCCGCACACCCACAATGGTAAACTAAACTAAAGAATCACGACTAACGAGAGGCTTGATCGATCTTGAGATTCACGGATTTATTTGGCAATAAAAATTGGACAAATCCAGTCAAAATGACTCGATCCGCAACTACTAGTAGTACGCTTATAATGCAAAGGTCGAGGTCAAGTAGTTCTTGGTAACTACTAGTACTAGGTCAAATAGTTCGCTGATCAGCATCCCCTCCTGATGAAATCTAAGGCCTTGTCGGGGCAAGCAGGAAACTGCACAAGAAGAAAGCACGTGATGCCTACATTACTGGCCGAATGTATTTAAATCGGTTTTATTAGTTTAGTCCTAGTAAAAAACTTCTCTATTTTTAACTCAGCTTATAGAAAAACATATTCACATCTACAAGAAATGTATTAGTGGAGGAGACGGTCCAGAGATGTAAGAAGCAAGCAGAGCCAAATGATACACTTCTCAATACTCATGCTTCTCCTTTCTTTTTTTTTAATATCCATGCTTCTCCTTTCACAAAAGCTAATCCCTCCTTTCCGTTTTGATCAGTCACTCTGCTAATGGATTGGGTTAAAATGGGTTATACAGTTTGGATTGTACATTAATTGGTTCTGGGCTGGAGACAATTGGTTTCACGAGCTTCATGGGCTGGATTTGCTTTATGGGCCAGAGATAATGGATCGGGCTGGTGTAGTTGGAGTACGTTCCCAACCCATGGATGCTCACGGGTTCTAGTGAGAGAAGGGAATGGTTTGCCTCTAGACACCGACACACGGCTTAGTCCAAAGATGCAGCCATGCGTATGGGTTTGCTATTTTGCTTTTCTGCTTTCTGCCGTTGCAGGCATGGCAGCAAAGCTCAGCCCGCGCACACGTTTGAAATCAAATAGCATAGTGTACTGGGTTGGTGTGGTTGGAATAATCCAATTGGTGGACTGGGTAGGTTTTAAGATGGAGCTCATCACGAATGGTTAGGGGTGGGTTCTGATTGGATTCCAGCCCACTGTCAGGGCGAAGCGAGACCAAGGCAGAGGGAGAGTCCCACCGTCCACCGATGACCATCCGTTTCGATCTGCACTAGGTCTGCTGTGCCCATGCGTGATGCCCAGTGAGAGAAAGAGAAAAAAAGATGATTTTACTCTAATAACAAAATTTTAATTTTTAAAAATAGTCTTACTCAATTAAATGTCCAGAAAATAGAAAACAAAAGTGCCTATAAGTACCGATGGTACTTTCTCAACAATTGTAAAAGAGCTCTATTGACGCTAAATCGGTCATACACCAAAAAAGGTAGAACGCTCGGATCGCAACGGATCAGAAGCAGGCTAAAGATCAGCCTAGTTGACTCTCAAGTTAGTCGTCACCTAAAAACGTGTTCGCACACGAACACTCCACCTGGTACCTCTAGTGATGAGTGCGATACGCAAGACACGTTT